>JBAJNP010001325.1:0-41246 GCA_036877545.1 Yasuhikotakia modesta | reverse complement strand
TAAGACAACTATATTTAATAAGACTGTTAAACTATAATGACTATATCAGCACAGACAGAAACTGGGTCAAAGGTCATTTAAACTTTGTACAGCGTTGAAAACTTTCAGTATAATTCACACATTGAACAAGGGTCACATCAATTATGTTGCACAACATGTTTTTTTCCATCTAGTGTGTTTTTTCATGCATGTCTATATAGTTAAACTTATTTAATATTTTATAAATAAAACAAATCCCACCATTAAATCGATACAACACGTAAGATCTTACATAATAGATAAAGAAATGACTTTGTCTGGATGCACTGAGTGACACTACAGGAGACATAAAAACATGCACAAAATATAATATAAAATAAAACAATGTAAATAACGTTTTACCCGTGCTGGTGTGACAAACTTAGGAGTTAAAGATCTTGTTAACACGACTTTAAACGACAGCATGGCGTCAAAACAAAACCTTTAACCAGTTTAACCATTAAAACTCAACCTTGCAGATAAACAGGTGAAGTCAGAAACAACAACCACGTGGAATGACTCTACGATTAAAGTCCCGGACGACGGCTTCCGGTTTCCTGTTTGCCCTTCTGATCTAAGATCAGTCGATCTCCGTAATCTCCCAACGAGTGTGTCGCTATGTATTGACAAACAGGTCCCAGATCAGCCCGTAGAGCCACAACCTGTATTTCGCTCCTGATCCGTAACGCACGAAGCGGCTCTATTACGTTAATATCTCCGTGTGATATAATGTGATGCAGTTTGGACTTTACGGTCTTAACCTGTTTAAAATGTAGTAGTTATTTTGATGAAGGTGTTTAAGGTAAGAAGATAACTAGCGATCCGGGTTGTTTTTGACATCAAACAGGTAAACAAGGTTTATATGCATGTACGTGCTGTAAATATATACATATATCTGTGCTTTATACCGAAAGACAAACATAAATGTGAACGTCTTGAGTTTTGGTTTGTCATTGTAGCTATTCTTGCTATGCTAACAGACGTTTAACTCACGTCTCATGACATCACTGACATACATTTGCGTGTATTTGAGCGCAATCGCGATCATTGTCATTATTTATATGATCATTGTCATTATTTATATGATCATTGTCATTATTTATATGATGATCATTGTTATTATTTATATGTAAAGCAAGTGTTGATTTTGTATTTACAACGAGCCCGGCTAACAGAACGTTCTCGGAACGTTTCCTGAACGTTGGTTCTCAACGTTGTCGCAGTAACGTTAGTATAACATTTTTTAACGTTATTTATAATGGGGGACAAAAATGTTATTTTTAGATAGTAAGTAAAACGTGTTTTACAATAAAGGCATGTTTAAATAACGTGTATATTATAGTTAATAATAAAGTTAACGCAGAGTTTAACAGCTGGAGGTTTTGAATGTTCACAGAGCTTTTAAAATAAGTTTAAATTTACCATAACATTTGTGTTACTTAATTAAAACATTAATGTTCATGCAACCTGAAATTGTAAGCTGGGTTCCTAATTGCATGTGTTAATCAAATGTCTCTCTCTCTCTCTCTCTCTCTCTCTCTCTCCCCTTCTGTCTCTCTCTCTCTCTCTCTCTGTGATAGGTAGAGATTTGTCTTTGGCCCAGACGTCTCTGATTCTGATCCGGTGAGATGGGGAACCAGCTAGCTGGAATTGCTCCCTCACAAATACTTTCTGTAGACAGTTATTTCTCAGACATCCATGACTATGAGTATGACAAAAGTCTGGGCAGCACACGGTTTTTCAAAGTGGCCCGAGCCAAACATAGAGAAGGTCTGGTGGTGGTCAAAGTCTTTGCCATCCAGGACCCCTCGCTGCCCCTGACCAGCTACAAGCAGGAGCTGGAGGAGCTAAAAATCAGGCTCCACTCCTGTCAAAACTGTCTGCCTTTCCAAAAAGCCACGCTCACGGAGAAAGCAGCCATTCTCTTTCGACAATACGTTCGTGATAACTTGTACGACCGCATCAGCACGCGTCCGTTCCTCAACAACGTGGAGAAGAAGTGGATTGCCTTCCAGATCCTGAACGCTGTGGACCAGGCCCATAAGTCTGGTGTGCGTCATGGAGACATCAAAACGGAGAATGTCATGGTAACAAGCTGGAACTGGGTTCTGCTCACAGACTTTGCCAGTTTTAAACCCACCTACTTACCCGAGGACAACCCGGCAGACTTCAACTACTTTTTTGACACGTCCAGGAGAAGAACATGCTACATTGCTCCAGAGAGATTTGTGGATGGCAGCATGTTTGCTACAGAAAGTGATCAGACGACCCCGCTTGTGGATCTCTCCAGCAACAGCCAGAGGACCAGAGGAGAGCTCAAGCAGCCCATGGACATCTTCTCAGCAGGTAATAACGTTTTCCTAGAGGTCCTAAAATGTCATGTGACATTCTGCAAAGCCCCTTTATTTAACATCCTTTGTTTTTCAGGATGTGTGATTGCAGAGCTTTTCACAGAAGGTGTACCGCTCTTCGATCTCTCACAGTTGCTGGCTTACCGTAAAGGACATTTCCAAACCGAACAAGTGCTGATGAAAATTGAGGATCGGAGTATCAGAGAACTGGTAGAATTTCTCTCCTCATTGCTTTGGCAGATTTCAGATGTTTTGTATTTACATGAGCATTTAACATTTTGCTTTAAGAGCCAACAGGAGGAATAGTATACAAGGCTATGTTTACAAGTAGGCATAGAGTTGACAATAGGTTCTACTGTCTAACCAGTAGGCCCAAACTGTTTCCAGGAATAGTAAAGTGTATGTAAAACAGAATTAGTAAAACTGGTAGTTCTTAAAGATGTTTAGATGTTATGTCTTGAAGATGTTTAGATGTTATGTTGATGTTGAAGATGTTAAGATGTTTCATTTAAACTGATACAGACTTCTTACATTAAATCCACTTTCTGCAGGTGGCTCAGATGGTTCAGCGAGAACCAGAGAAACGTCTAACAGCTGAAGAGTATCTAAAACAGCAGCGAGGCAAAGCTTTCCCAGAAATCTTCTACACCTTCCTTCAGCCCTACATGGCCCAATTTGCCAAGGAGACCTTCCAGTCTGCTGACGAGAGGGTGCTGGTAATCCGAAAGAACTTGGAGAACATCCTCAACAACCTGTGTGGTGGTGGACAGGCTGGAAAGTCAGAAAAGCAGGAGAAGGCATCTCAAGAGCTTAGTTCTTCTAAGGAGCAGGGGCTGGTGGTGCTGGTGTCCGTCATCACTTCCTGTCTGCAGACACTACGCTTTTGTGACTCCAAGCTGGCGGCGCTGGAGCTAATTCTTCATCTGGCCGGCCGGCTAAACGTGGAGATTCTTCTGGACAGAATCACTCCGTACTTGCTGCACTTCTGCAACGACTCGATGCCCCGCGTCAGGGCTGAAGCCGTGCGTACCCTTACGAAAGTTCTTGCGCTGGTCAAGGAGGTTCCTCGCAATGATGTCAATATTTACCCAGAATACATTTTGCCTGGGATCGCCCACTTGGCCCAAGATGAAGCCACAATTGTCAGACTTGCTTATGCAGGTATTTTTTCATTTTGAGTGACAACCCTAGTATCAACCTTAGTCACTCAATTTTTGCAATCCAGGCAATTCTTTCACTTCGAAGTGATTCTTAAGATGTTGTTTTAAGATGTTTAAAAACTCTTATGAGTTGTGAAAGCTGTTCATGTAGAACATACTGCAGTTATATGCATGAAGTATTTGGACATATATTGACTAATTTTAACTTGCGTTGGTTTTCTGTGTAGAGAACATAGCACACTTAGCTGAGACAGCTTTGCGCTTTCTGGAGCTGGTGCAGGAGAATAATTTGAGCTCTGAACATGACGTAAATGGAGAAGACACTGAAGAAACTCTTCACCCTAATGAAAACTATGATTCAGGTAAATGTTGGTTCTTCAACTGCATCTTCAACTGCATGGAAATCTAAATTACGTTGAGTGAAGATAAAAAACTTAATTAATATTAAAACTGCATTAAAAGACTTGATGGTGATGTTTAAATAATGTGGATTTGATCCATCCAAAGAGCTCCAGGCCTTGCATGAGATGGTTCAACAGAAAGTTGTGACGTTACTGAGCGATCCTGAGAACATCGTTAAACAGACGCTGATGGAGAACGGCATCACACGCCTCTGCGTGTTCTTCGGTCGTCAGAAGGCCAACGACGTGCTCCTGTCCCACATGATCACATTCCTCAACGACAAAAACGACTGGCACCTCCGTGGAGCTTTCTTTGACAGCATAGTGGGTGGGTGCCATCACATCGTGTTCCTGCCATTTGGGTACCACAAGTCACTTCTGATGAAAACCATCTGCTAAATGCAGAGGAACATCAGAGGAACATCTACATTTATGCATTTATAAGATGCTTTTAACAGAAGTGACTAAAGATATGCAATGTCTCAGTTTGTGTGTGTTCCCTGGGAACCAAACCCATAACGTTGTCGTTGCAACCACCATGTTCTACCAGTTAAGCTCCAGGAACCTGAGACTAGCCAGATGTTCTCCTTCCTGCAGGTGTAGCAGCATACGTAGGCTGGCAGAGTTCCTCCATCCTGAAGCCTCTTCTGCAACAAGGCCTGAGCGATGTTGAGGAGTTTGTCATTTACAAAGCTCTCAATTCTCTGACCTGCATGTGTCAACTGGGGCTGCTGCAGAAACCTCACATCTACGAGTTTGTCAGTGATATTGGTGAGACTTGTGTTTCTGTGCATAAGAGATGAGCGTCACCATTGTTTGTAATGTACGGGTTAAAATGTTATTGTCCCAAAGCTCCGTTCTTGTGTCACCCCAACCTGTGGATTCGTTACGGAGCCGTGGGCTTCATCACTGTGGTCGCTCAGCATCTAAACATTGCTGACGTCTACTGCAAACTCATGCCCCACCTCAACCCCTTCATCACACAGCCTATTATACAGGTAAGAAACGTCAGGTGACTGTTCTACAGTGTGTGTATGCGTTTGCGCGCGTGTGTGTGTGTGTGTGTATGTGTGTGTATGTGTGTGTATGTGTGTGTATGTGTGTGTATGTGTGTGTATGTGTGTGTGTGTATGTGGTGTGTCTGTGTTTATATGTGTTTATATATATATGTGTCTATGTAACATCTTCTGCACATTGAAGAATCTTCATTACAGTGTTGCAAGAAGCGTTTCGGTTACGTTAATTAAATGTATTGAGGTGATGTGTGTGTGTGTTTGGCAGATTGATAAGGAGATTGTGCTGCTCAGTGTGTTGAAAGAGCCGGTAAGTCGCTCCATCTTTGACTACGCCCTGCGATCCAAAGACATCGGCAGCCTCTTCAGACACCTGCTGCTCCGGCAAAAGAAACGCAACGGCTCCATCCCGGAATGCCCCATTCCCGAGGATCCCGCCATCGCTCAGCTGCTTAAAAAACTTCTGTCACAGGTCAGAAAAAGTTCCCTGCTCTGCTGTTTTCATAATTGTGTAGTTTTTCTATGTAAATAATTACTAAACAAGCTAAACAAACATAATTATTATGCAATGCATGCATTAAGTAATGCTTGTTTCTAAATAAAAATAGACCATTTGTGTTTATTAACCTTGAACAAATAAATCACAGTCCAACCTTTTTACACAAGTATAGCGTTCTTGAATTAGCATCCTTTGTTGTCTTAGAAAGTGTAGATCACATGTAATCACATTTGATCCCTCAGGGAATGACTGAGGCTGAGGAAGACAAGCTTTTGGCTCTCAAAGATTTCATGCTCAAGTCCAACAAGGCCAAAGCCAACATCATAGAGCAGAGTCACCTGAACGATCCCGCTCACAGTGGGATCATTGATCTGGGAACACTGGGAATCAGTGGCCGACAGGTGGACCTGATCAAACCCAAACAGGAAATGGAGGACAAGAGAGGTAATAGGATGTGTTCCTGTGTAGCTTAACTGGTAGAGCATTGCGTTAGAAGCGCAAAGGTTGTGGGTTCGATCCCAGGGAACACAAGTGATGATAACAATGCATGCCTTGAATTCACTGTAAGTCGCTTTGGATAAAAGCGTCTGAAAAATGAATAGATGTAAATGCAATAGCGTCTCTTAGCCCAGTCATTTCATCAGTTTACACTTGAAATTAATACGTTGTTTTATTTGTTTACAGACTTCATCAGTACTGCCTCTGGTACAGCGTTCAGGCCTCGAGTAGCTTAGCTGTGTTTGATGTTGCAATTAAATCTAATACTTTGACTAACTCAGATGAGAATCCACAATAACAGATGTTGCGCTTTTGTTGTGCAAACACCATATGTTTGGCTAATAATGCTTTCGCTGTTGGTTTGATACAAACCTTTGGAGTTGTGTTTATGGATTGTGTGACTGCTGGTGGCTGAATTCATTTATAGTAATTTATAGCTCACAAACCGCAAGTGACAGTCAGTCTGACAGTCTACATATGTTCAGTCTGTACTATTACAGTCTAGTCTAGTCTATATATCTTTGCGGTGTGACAAACAAGTACTTATTTATTGATTGCTTTTTTATTATTTACTTACTTAAAATAACTATTTACTGATGTTTTTCCATGTTAATAACTTAACAAAGCACTGACTGTAAAACAAAATTGCATGTGTCTTTAATCAGATTTGCTTTTGAGTTTAAAATATGTGTTAAAATATGTTTTGTTTTCCGTTTAACAGCTCGCAAACATACAAAACAGGATTCCAACTTGAACGAAGAGTGGAAGAGCATGTTTGGTTCTCTGGACCCGCCCAGTTCCGCCCCGACTCCACCGACGGTACCTAATGTTCTAGTTCCAAGCGCTGCTGGGGAACCCAACGGAACTCTGGCTGGAGAGCTTCTGCGATCTGAGAGTTCCTCCCAGACTCTAATCCTCCCTCATGTTCCATCCTCAGCCCAGGTCGACTGCAGAGCCGACAGTGTGCTTCATTCCTCCTTCTCCCTGCACTTTCTCTCTCTTTCTATCTTTTCACTTCCTTTATTCACCAGTGCTGACCCTTATTCATCTCCTGCATCATTGTGCATTTGCCTATAATGCGATAAAGTGCAATGCGTCGCAGTACTTTGAGGCATATCACTTACCTGCTATGTTTCGCAGACATGCGGAAACATGCCGTATTAGCTTCAGCTTAGCATGTGCTGCAACTGTAACATTTAACAGGCTGTTTAAGTTCCTTTTGCTCTCCACTAAACTGCAGGTGCCCGACGGAGGAGCTACGCAGCTCAGAAAAGCCACGGCACTCCCCACAATTCAGGTGGTGCAGTCCGCAACCGGAGCGTCTACTTACCAGCGGCGCATCACCACGTGCAAGGCGGAGCTGCAGCAGCTGGTGCAGCAGAAAAGAGAGCAATGCAACGCAGAGCGCATGGCCAAGCAGATGATGGAAAGTGCAGAGTGGGAGAGCAGGCCTCCGCTGCCAGGTACAATCGTCGCATTTTTCTTTACTGGTGCATCTTTAAGAAACTGCACTTTTGCATCTGAAATGCACCCATGCAACATCATGCATTTTTAAAAGCTTTATTACCTCACGACAATTACACTTATTGAATTAACTGTATAATTGTATTGGTGTCTGTTGACTCACCTCTGTTTTGACTGCAACCGTTGCATTGCAGGGTGGCACCCAAAAGGTCTTCTAGTGGCCCATCTCCACGAGCACAAATCTGCAGTGAACCGAATCAGGGTCTCGGACGAGCACTCCATTTTTGCCACATGCTCAAACGATGGAACCGTAAAGATCTGGGACAGCCAAAAAATGGAGGGCAAGACGACCACCACAAGGTTAATTTATCCTGCATGTCTGTGGTTTGCTGTTGTAAGGAGTGTAATGCTGTTTGAACGTTACCGTAAGCAGTGTGTGATTCTGTTTCAGGTCTGTGTTGACATATTCCCGGATTGGGGGCTACGTGAAAACGCTGACGTTCTGTCAGGGGTCACATTATCTTGCCGTCGCATCGGACAACGGGTCCATCCAACTTTTGGCGGTGGAGGCAAACAAGCCCCCCAAATCACCCAAAGTCCAGCCCTGTCAGACCAGGTGTGTGCAGGTCAACAGCTACTAACTCTACATGCACACTGTACAAATTAGTTGCCTTGAGTGTTTGAGTTTAATCAACTTGGCTGTGCACATTGTCAACTTTTTTAAATCCTGACTGATGTTAACCTAGCTAACAGGAAACGTTTTTAGAATGATCAAAATGTTCTTAAAGTTAAACCAAAAAGTTCTTGCAGTAACCCAAGCAGAATGTTTTATGTTTAATATCATATATATCCAAAGTGTTTTAATGTTGTAAATTAAACATATTTAAACAACATTCTTAAATTAAATCAATACCGTTAATACAATGCTTAAACAAATAGATGTTTTGAGCATTCCAAGAACTTTCAAGAAATGTTTTTACCATTTTTGTTACTTTTTGTTACTAATGAAAGCTTTCCAAAAACTTTAAACATTACATGAACAGTGAGTTGTGATACTGTTATTCTGTACATCTGTGATGATTAAATTTACAAACTTAATTTACAAAGGCAACTAATTTTTTTTACAGTGTACAAACCTCAGCTCCATAAAAGTTGGCACATTGTAAAACATAAACAAATAATAGCAAAGATTTTAATCTTTTTTTGAAAGAGGTATCATATTGTTATATATTGTCTTATATTGTGTTCTGCTATATAACAGTACAAATAAGCAAACAAAAACAGTAAGCTTGTGAGGAACTGCTTTATTGAAACACCATACATTTTTTTTCATGTGTGATCCATTCCACCAAGGTTAATGATTTACAAATCATTCGAATCGCTATTTTTTTTGCAGTTGTTTGTTGCACAACATAGTTATGCATGCGATCATGGCTGCGTATTCCTGGAAGTTTACAGTGGCATCAGCATCTGTGTCCAGGCTCTTAAATATTTTGTCTAGAGCGTTCTTGTCTTCAGATTTCTTTAACAAACACAACATGCACAAATTAAAACTGATACTATAATATTTTGATATTATGTTACACAGCCTTTTGAACAAGTATTGCAGCTGCAATTGTTCTGTATTTTAATGGCGAAAAGAATTGGTTTCATTGTTGAAAATGTGTACAGATTTTTATTGCATCTCACCCCGAATACATCACCTATCTCTGCGTTTAGTAGCTCCTTTAGCTCCCCTTTGGTCAGAGTGGTCTTGTCTCCCTCCCTCCCGGAATACTTATGAAAGGTTTGAATCAGCATATTAATTGCCTTCTGAACTTGGGACATGGTGACTAGCAAAATGAGAGAAGATAAATAGTATTTATACACCTGAATACATTTTTCACACCCGGTAACGCCACAGAACAGATTAGATAGATATTAACTCACCTTGGATTTCTGTAGAGATCTCAACAAGGAAAGAAGAGAACAGAAGTGATGAACAGGTTGGAGAGAGGGATGGTTTTTATACGCAGAGAATACCACACCTTTGGTTTATTTTATTATTTACTTCAATGTTTGAGTTTGGAAAAAAATGTTTGCGTGTAGGGTTCGATCTTTTGTTGTTGTTCAAGCTTTCTAAACTGGTTAAACAATCCCTAAATACAAACTGCTAAACACACCTCAGATTAATGACCACCACCTTGTTTTTGACTGTCAATGTAAGCTGAGAGTTTCTGAGAGCTAAAGTTGTGAACAAAGCTACTTATGTTTACATTTAGAAGAAATTTTATCCAAAAGCGGCTTACAGAAGCAAGGACAACAATGAAGCAGTTTGTCTTGAAGCGTGCAAAGATTATGGTTGGAGCTAAACACTGCTAGACAGTGACCCCTTCAAGAGCAGAACAGAAGACTTATTTGGTTTGAATGATAACATACAAGAGAATATGTTTTGAATGTAATCATTTCTATAGAGTGAAGTTACATGATGTTTGCTGCATAATAAAAATATAAACGCATGGTTTGTAGTTGAATTAAATGCTACTTCCTTTAGACAAGACAGTCCCATGTATTGTAAACGGTAAAAGTGCTGCTATGCAACACAAATAACAGAAATCAGTTAGGGGTGCTGTGCATATAATAAATGAAGACTTAATCTAAAAAGAAATATTTAATCATTGAATGATGGGGTGAAAGCAGAAGGTAAACAGCCACAGCAAAAACACCTGAATGCTGAACAGAACAAGAGACAAAGAATTCAATTCAGCCAGACTGGGAGAATGAAAGAGAGAGGGAGCGTCGACACCGCATGTTAAACGAATAATGAAGGGTATGGATGAATAGCAGGACATGAGAATAACAGAGTAACAGAAATAATGCAGCATTGCCAGTGTTTCAGGACCTGAAACAGGGTGTAACTTTGTACATCTTTACAATAACCAGGAACTCAAATTGGGCTTGTTCCAACAGATCACTCACAACCAGAACTGACCAGTTTTATGAAGGAAAGCACCAAACGTTTGGGCTTGTGTTTGTCTTCTTTGTTGACAGATTTGGGAGTTTGGGTCACTAAACTGTTGTTTTTCTTCAGGTTCCTGGATTTAAAGGATGAGGGCTGTGTGGTGGACGTTCATCACTTTAACTCGGGGGCGCAGACGGTGTTGGCCTACGCCACCGTCAACGGCTTCCTGGTGGGTTGGGACCTGCGCAGCAACAGCAATGCCTGGACCCTCCGTCACGATCTGCGGCTGGGACTCATAACGTCGTTTGCTGTGGACATGCACCAGTGTTGGCTGTGTGTGGGTGAGAGGCTCTATAGTTTGGATGGTGTATAATTTAATTTTTAATTGGTAAACTTCCAAATACATGCAAGCTTGGTAACAGAACTACATTAGTTCGTTGCTGCTTTTATTGACAGGCACAAGCAATGGCACAATGGCATGCTGGGATATGCGTTTTCAGTTGCCAATTTCTAGCCACTCCCACCCAGCCCGAGCGCGAATCAGACGGCTGCTGATGCATCCACTGTACCAATCCTCTGTAATCGCGGGTGAGGCATTCTCTGTTCCCACACAGAAAACTCTTCATTATTCTCGTGACTTATGCAAACATATTAGAATTACATCTTACATAAGCTGCATGTGGTTAAGGGCAGAGCAGGTGATTGTTTTTTCAGTATTTTTTGTCATGCTGGTTGAATGCTTTATATATATATATATTCTGGGAATAATATGTTCAACCAATCATTACACTCTGAAGTCATTATCATTACCAGTCTGAATGATAGGCTGTTCTACTTACTGGTTAAATTATGTATGCATTCATCTGTTGGAGAAGATGTGGCTTTGAATATTGTTCTGAAGGCTTAGATCTTGTGCTTTCAAAGCTAGGTTGCTATCGCTAGCCTCCACCGAAATTGCCCTCCCGTCCTTTATAATATGGATACAGTGATGATATAGTTTTTCTCGGCTCTTCAGCTGTCCAGGGTAACAATGAGGTATCCATGTGGGACATGGAGACGGGAGACAGGAAGTTCACGCTGTGGGCCAGCTCTGCCCCCCCACTTTCAGAGATGCAGGTATGTTGGTTCTTTCTCTGTAGCGCAACGTTCACAACGGCCACCTGATCTGACCATGTGTGCATGTGTTGCGTTCTGCAGCCGTCTCCTCACAGCGTACACGGGATATATTGCAGTCCTGCTGACGGAAACCCTTTATTACTGACAGCTGGATCTGACATGAGAATCAGGTGGGCTTCATTAAATGATTCACTGCTGGTTTGTTCACAAGCTAGTAGATGTATTGGAAAGTCAGGGGGCGTTTCAATGGCGCACCTATAGTGACGACCCTACATGGAAACCTTATTATGTGTTTTAGCCATTAATTTAGGAGCCTGAAACCACACTTTTGAAAACTGGTTTACAGTTATGTACATTTTATTATAATTATATGCGTTTTATATCATGAACATCTGCAGGTTTTGGGATTTAGCTTATCCTGAGAGGTCCTACATTGTCGCAGGTTGTGCTAACGACTCCCTTCATTGCCCGTCTGTGTTCTACAACCGCAAGATCATCGAGGGAACAGAAGTCGTCCAGGTCTGAAGATCGTCTGATCTTTCTGTTTAACGCTGAGATGTTCTGGTGATCTTCACATCTGTCTCTCTTAACCTCCACAGGAGATCCACAGCAAGCAGAAGAGTGGATCTACCGAAGACACGCCCCGCCGTGGTCCGGAATCTCTCCCGGTGGGCCACCATGACATCATTACTGATATTGCTACTTTTCAGACCACTCAGGGCTTTATAGTCACATCTTCTAGAGATGGCATCGTCAAAGTCTGGAAATGAGACGCCAACCGTGCCAAGAGAGAATAACCCCTCCGTATGGACGGCCAATCAAGCCGATTGTAAATTTAAATATGCCAATTAACAATTATGTCTAAGAATCCATTTAAAAAAACGTAACTAAACAATATAAGCAAACAGTGTGTGTGAGAGATGTTTCCTTTGTGTGTTCTTGTGTTTGTATAGATATCAAGATCAGTTTGCATTAAACAGGAAGCGGTGGACCTTGTTTAATATGTTTGAAGGCTACGTTACACAAGTAAATTACAGTGTTATTAGTGTCATTTCTGCACAGCTAATGTAAACGCATGTAGCTTTTGTCAGAACTAAAATTATGTGACTGAAACCCATTGTTATAGTCATGCATATACATACCAATAATGCAGAAATAAAAATACACAGAATAAAAGTGATTGGCAAATTATTTTATTATCTAACATGACATGTTTCAACATTACAGGATCAAAGTTGATACATAAAACTGATGCTTTGTAAACGTTTACGGACATGAATTGTAACCGGTCCACAATTTTTAAACAAGGGTTTTTCTGAGACCCCAACATGTCTTGCATGATGTAATTTTTAACAGTTGAAAAATGCAGATCAAATACTGGGTAAGAAAAAAAGGCAATTTTAATTGTATACAATACAAGTGATTTCAAAGCAGCTCAAGTCTACACAACTTACATTATGAACATGTTAATATGTTCCCCAAAAAAAACAATAAAGTCTATAAAACAACCATAACCCTGCTAACTCTAAGCAAGAGTTGCTAAATTCGTAACAATTAATTCAGTTTAAATGTGCCTCACGCAAATGGCTTCACACTGTTCCTGCGTGTCAAACCGGTTTCTGTTTCCATCACATCCTCCAAACCAGAACTGTATGCATTCGTTCTGCTGTATGTCATAGTACCACCTTAACACAAATCTGCTGCAGGGTCCCACTTCCTGTTTCATGAAGCAGGCGTCTGTGTGTCAGAGGGGAGAGAGAAAATCAACTCATGTGATGTTACATGAAATCCTGAACTACTGACTGCTGAGATTTGTGCTTCAGAACAACAGGAAAAGCCAAAGAAATAGTTTTTCTCACCATCCGTTTCCTCCATTTCTTGCAGGACTGATTCCAGCTCTAAGGAAAGAATATAAAAACAGGCCACATTTAAGAGTCATGCCATGTCTGTGACTTACAGTAATATGTAACTGCACAAAGTATTTCTCTAGTGTTGAGTATTAAACTGTGAAATGATATATTTTAGTATTAATTTTATATAGTAAATATATAAAGTAAATATATAAAACACTTACTATATATATTATATATAGTAAAAGTGTAAAAAAAACTATAACAGTCAAACTGGTCTTTATGTGATTTTGTTTGTGTGCATTTCAGATTAAAGATATATACATGTTATTTTTGTGGACCCAAACTGAACGATGTTATCTCTCTCTCTCCCTATGTATATAAATGTATGTATGTATGCATGTATGTATCGATCTATCCATTCATCCATCCATCCATCCATCCATCTAAAACAAAACATGTTATTTTCCTTTTTATATATATAAAATCTATAAAATCATTATGCATGTTTGCATTATTTTTCTTATTGTTTATTTAAAAAAAGATGCAATTTAGAGTCTGATCCTCGTAAATGTGCAGAAATGAAAGCATCTCTTAAATATACAAACATCACTATCATAGGAGATACTAAACTAAACTGATGCATCTACAAACACGCCTGTTGCCACAACATCTGTAGAGCTCAGGGTATGAAGGATAAGAACCAACCGGGTTTGCCACAGATCCGCCTACATTCCTTTTCAGAACTGAACCGGTTCTCGTTGCCCTGGCAACCTCCATACCAGAAGGGTAAACAGGCTTGGGTTACTTCATCGTAGTACCACCTCTGCACATATTCGGCACAGGGGGTGCCACTGTCCCTCTTCAGTCCACACCGGCCTGAAAACCGAGCACTTGCTTACCAACGAGACATGCATGGACATCTCAGCTAACCGGAAACGTTCTCAGAATGTTCTGGAATAGTTCTCTTAAAGTTATCAAACACATACAGTATAACATTAGTAGAATGTTTTTAACGTTACATGTTACATGTAAAAACGTTAATTTTAAGTCAGTGGAATGCTATGAAAATGTTGACCAACATTCTTAAAGCTAAGCAACAAGGTTAACATGGAAAAAAACGTACTACTGTAGTTAAAACTGCCGAAACACACAAAAGATGGGTCATGCAAATATTGTTGTTATATATTATTGATACAGAGTTATAAGATAATATAACTCACTGTTACTGGACCTGATGGCTGGAGACACTGTGATGACAGGTGAGGTTTCAAAGAACACACTGTCTGCAAACTCAGCGTCTCTGAGAAACCCCTCATATCCCGAGGAGTCATCTGTGTCCTCTTTTGGGTATTCCGTAGCTGGAAATATATTATACCTCTCTGCTGCATCATAGTCCAAACTTGACCCTTGAAGAGTGTCCAGGTTATTACACTGGCCCTGCAGTGATGGTGGGGGGTACGAGCTCACGTTCTCTGCATTCACACAGACACTGTATCAACACACCCAATAAACCTTCTGAAACTTTCTATAAACACCTTCACAGATGTGATGTTTCAAGCAACATGGTGGTAAACAGATGGTGGAATGAACTCCCAGCTAATGGGGAACGTTGTCTAACGCAGTAACATTAGAAGAAGATTTTTTAATGTCATATTTATTAACAGCATTATTCTTGAGTTGTCAGTGAAACGTTTCAAAAATGTTTTTGTTTCAGAATGCCAAACCATATAAAATTCTTATAAACAAGCCATAATGTTAAGATAGTAACATCCAGTAAACTGGATGTTTTGAACATTCTTAAGCCATTTTTAGAAATTTTATAATATTTTTAACGTTTTTGTTACTCAAAAGATATGTTATGGAAATGTTCTCACAACCTCAAGGCTTCAGTGCTGAAGAACGAGGAACATTTCTTACTGCTCAGAAGGTGAAAGAAGGTTCTCAGGAAGCGCAGGGTGTACTCCTGCTCTCCATGTTTCAAGTGGCCCAGATGAATGAGATGCTGATCCAAGGGGTAGCTGGCGAGTTCCTCCACCTCACTGGGGTTAAAGTGGTCGCCCACAGTCACCGTGAAGACGACCACACCCTTACACTTGGCCATCTTGGAGATGAACTTGAGTTTCTTTCTGTCTTTATATGCCGTCTCCTCCCCAACAACGACCAGCGCCATCTTGTTTTTGCGACCACTCTGAGCCTTAAGGATGCCCCGCATTATTGCGTATTCCATTGCAAGACCCAACATGGAAGATCCTCCAGTTTGCTTCAACTCTCGTTGGATGCTTCTCTTCATTAGATTGCGATCTTTGAACTGTTGGAAGTTAAATATGACTTTTACACCAGGCTGGGCTTCACTGTAGGCGGAGCTCTGTTGGTACAGAGCCACTCTCGCCTTGCCGTCTGCCCTGTTGGGCTCATTGCTCACAACGATCTGGTCCAGAACATTGCCAATAACCTCCTTAACCCCCTCATACTGATCACCCAAGATGCTCCGGGAACCATCAACAATCACGGCCAAGTCAAGGTCAACCTCCTGAGATGCGGCCACCAGGTTGGTGCCATTACAGTCCTTAGCTGGTCTGCAAGGATCTAAGAAGAGAAAATACAGTAGATGTTGCTACAGCTTCTCCAAAGGATAACTGCTCATAGGTTGCAGAGGGGAGAGAACATGTTTTCATTTATAGCATCAACTGCCTTAGATGTTTCTCCTAAAATTCTTAGTGTGATCATAATACACATAAACAAAATTATTGTTGACATTCAGTGGGATATATGTAAATATTTTTATATTTTTATATATATATGTGATAAATATATGACATTCATTTTCATAAATATATGATATATTTAAAATGTGACGTTGGATTTTTAAGACTTTAAACATTAAAAAAGTAAAGCTAAATTATGTGATTCTACACCATCTACCACCTAAACTTCTACGTCTGTTTTCATATATTTTCTGTAATATTTGGGTATGACACAGGCACAGAGATAAATATTGCTTACCATAGCAGATAACACAATTCTGAATCATACCGAGAGAAACATTCTGCAAACTCCCAAGCGCAGTGAAGATAAAACTCTGTGTTTCATCAGCCTACATACCACAAAACAACAAACGATAAAGAATAACGTTAAAAAACAGACTTTTCTGTAGTCAAACATTCTATCTGTTAGCTTTTAGACTAACAGAATCAGTGGCTACTGTTCCCTAAAAGTTAGCAGAATGATTTTTCAGAAAATGTTACTCTTAATTTGTTGGTGTGACATTTTGAATAACACATTTTGAACAGTGTTCTTATAACCCAACAGTAATACTGAACGTGTTGGGCAATTCTAGAACTTTCAAAATAATACTTAATGAAAACGTTCTTACATCCTAAAACTGGGTTTACCTCAAAAGCAGTTCTAACAGAATTTATGTTCGTCAGTCCGATGACCCCTAGTTTGATGTTTAGAGCTTTGTACTCCAGGACGGCTGTGGTGAGGGACAAAGAGTCCTGAGACTCTCCAGCAGAGAGGAAGATCGCCACCTTCCTCATCAGGGTGGCCTTTCGCACACGCTTGAGGATGTTCCTGGCAACGTACCTCATGGCGGAACCAATGTTACGGCGTTCGGAAGTGCGTTCCAAACTGATGTTTTTCACAGCTTCGATAAGCTGCTTCTTGTGGTGGTAGTCTGTAAAGCGGATCAGGTATTTGGTTTCGGAGCTGTAGGAGACCACGGCCACCCGGGCACCCGTGGGGCAGTTGTTCTCCGCAATGGTGATGATCTCCAACAGTTTGAGGACCGTGGAATGCATGCTTTGGAAATCTGAAGGTGTCACGTCTTCAGACATGTCCAAGCCAATCACAAGATCAGTGGGGTAAGCAGGACATTTTGGGTGATCTACAGAGACAATGAGATTCATGGATATGGGAAAAATCTATTCATAAACCTATTCAACAATTTGTTAATTTGTGCCTCTACTCTACAGTACCTTGAATATACATACCTTCACAGCACACTGTTAGGAAATAAAAATACATGATGGTCAATACATAGCTTTACCATAATGATTCTATTCATATTTGTTGAATTTAAAAGACACAAGATGTTTGAACAGTTTCTTACAACAGTTGTTTCGAACATACGAGATCAGCTGACAGTCCTGCAAAAACAAAAAAACCACACTGAAGGTCTTAGTTTGATGAAGCAATTAAACTTATATACCCTCCATAAAGACAGACAGGCAAAAAGAAGTTAAACCAAACACTTACAGACATTGTCGGTTCTCCTTTTTCTCCTTTCAAACCCTACATAAAAAAAGTCAACACGTTTGAAACCTGCAATTTTCTGTTTTTGTATCATGTGAATAACATTCAGATGCACATACTCTGTGTCCAGGGACTCCCTCACCCCCCGGGTCACCAGATTGTCCTTTTCCCCCGGCATTGCCCTGCAATCAGTCATCAGATTAATAATTAAGTCCTTAAGGTTCAAAGTAGGGCTGTCACTGCATCAGTTTTTCAATACCCGGTTATCAAGGTCAAAAGAAATCATGCTAATGGTATTATCACAGCTAAAAATAATAATGCCAAAATTTATTCTTTAATCTATTTGGTGTTTTCTCTTTTTTTACATTTAAAATACAAGTGTAGGGAGGCAGAGAGAGAGAGAGAGAGTCTGTGACTCCTAAGGCTAAATGTTTAACAGGTGCAATAGCACCACCTGCTGTGATGGATCGACAACAAATACTGGAACTAAATTATTCACAATATTATTATGTGTAATTTTAACACAATATTAATAATTATGTTTCAGAATTATTGTCAACATTGATATATTGTTACCCCTCTTCCCCGGTTGCCTTTAGAGCCAGGGCCTCCTTTTCTACCCGGATCACCATATTCACCCTAAACGCCACAATGATAATGGTTAGAAATGACCTATATAATATATAATGTATAATAATTAATATATAATAATATATAATGATCTGTTACAATGACAAAGCATCACTACTTATGTAACTTTAGCCATTACTCTGTTTTTAAGATTCTGGATGTAAACTCACTCGAAGTCCAGGATAGCCTGGGTGACCAATATCCCCCTTATGGACAAAGTTAAAACAATATCAGACACACAGAATTACCAAACAACACTTATTGTTCACAATTACACTTACTGATAATAGTGTAATGCTGGCCTAAAGTTACATATCAGATTGTTTCTGTTATGTTCTGCATGTTGTTATAAGTGAATGATGCTAAATGGCAGATTACAGAGATCTAGATCTGAATGTTCTGCTTTAGAACACAATATTTCAGCATCATGTTGTACAAACTTTCTGTCCTTTTGCTCCTTTGACTCCAGAACCATCTGCTCCATCCTGTCCCTGTTTAAAAGAGAACCAACGAGAACCATGAATGGACTGACATATCAAACGCTACGTATCTGTGCAAAACGTGTGAGGTTTATTCCGAGATGTTGAGATTATTTATGAACAATTATGACAATAATTCCCATTATAAAGTCATAAAGGTAAAGTGAAGAATACAATTAAATTATTTTTACATTTTTATTTAAATAATTATTAAATTATTTATTCATGAAATGCCCTCACAGGTAACTTCAGTGCTATTATAAAGTGCCAAAGCTCACCATTATTGGGCAACCTAAACCAAATCTAGTTGTTTTTTTAGACTTCTAATCTCAAAGTGTAAGTCACTTCACTCTAAGTCACTTCTAAGTCTGTTTTTACTAAGTGACATTAGTGACTACTGAAATCCCACAAATTGACTACAGCAATTTGACATAATGTTATTCTGTGACTACATCATGATTAAGCCATATTAAGCCAATAGACCTATCATGTTAAAACATGTTAGCAATATGTTAGCATCATGCTAATTCATGGCATTGTCCTATTAATTTACATTACATTTATGCATTTAGCAGACACTTTTATCCAAAGCGACTTACAATTGAAGGAACAATAGAAACAGTGCATCAACTGAAAAAAAACAACAGTCTTATAAGCATGGTACCATTTTCCCTAGACTAGTATAGTGTAAGTAAATAAGTGCAGTTGTCAGTTGTCCCACCCCACCTTTTTTTTAATAGAGACAGTAGAGGGAGGTATGGACGAAAATAAGAAAAGAAAAATGGAAAAAGAGAGAATTTAATTGTAGAGGTATTGTCTAAAAAGGTGAGTTTTTAGTCTTTTCTTGAGGATGGATAGTGAATTCATGCTAATTCATGCTAACATCATTGTAACAGAATGTTGGCTAACAGTTTGTGGTCTAGTGAACTTACTGGTGGTCCTCTGGGGCCAGGGGCTCCTAAAGTGCCTTTAATACCAGGATCTCCTGGTTGGCCCTACCGGACAAGAGCAGGACAAAAATGTGTTTGGGATGGAGTTTAAAAGTAGAGGTTTATAAATAAAGATCTTCCAAAAGAAACGTCTCACCTTCTGTCCCCTGGCTCCTACACCTCCTTTAGATCCAGGTCTTCCAGAAGAACCAGGAGTTCCCTGGTTGAGAGAGGTAAACAATCTCATTGGTCAAATGTGTTAGACATTAATGGCAACAGTAACCAGATAAAATGAGTTAACAAGCACCAGAGGTCCAGGGAGACCAGGAGAACCTTTCATCCCAGCAGGTCCTATTGGACCCAAAGCACCCTAAACCAAAAACAGAGAAGATTAAACAGGTCAAAGAGAACCACAGGCCTTTGTATGTAATTACTTCTGCTTTTAATACAAAACAAATATAGAGGTGATATATTTAAAAGCGGTTAAAAGTGATTTTGGAATGGTGAAAAACATAGTATGCTGCAATAATGTTCAGAGCACGTTCGGCAACGTAATATCAAGTTTGTTATTTACCAATGAACCCGAGGCCCCAGTAAGTCCTGGCGTTCCTGGCTGTCCCGGAGCCCCTTTGGGACCCTGACAAGACATACAGAATTGTGTCTAATAACGTGTAAAAGCCACAAACCAATACTTATAAATATCTTTATTGTCACAATACTGTACCGTTTCACCAGCTGCACCTCTTCTGCCGTTGACACCCTAAAAGATCCCATATACATATGAAAACAGGCCTTATATGTATATGTACCATATATAGTACTATATGGTATGTATATACTACTACATACCGTATATAGTAAAATCAAACTTAAGCTTAAATTTACCACTCTGCCTGGTTCACCAGCTCGGCCTGGATTTCCATCTTGTCCTGGGTCGCCCTGTAAAAGCATTTATTTACATTCGATTTACATTTATGCATTTAACAGATGCTTTTATCCAAAGCAATGTACAAATGAAGGAACAATAGAAACAGTGTATCAACTGGGAAAAAAACAACAGTCCTATAAGCATTGCACAATTTTCCCTAGACTAGCAAACAAGTGCAATTTTTTTTAAATAGAGAGTAGAAATAAGTATAGAGGAAAATAAGTTTTTTTATTAGTTTTACGCATAGATCTAAACACATAAATATGTAAGATTTGAAACTATGATAGTATAAAGGGTCAGTGTGTCCTAAGATAAAAAATATGTTTTACATGATACCTGAATGCCTGGGCTGCCAATTTCACCCTTAGGTCCGCGAACCCTGTTGTCCAACCCGGAAACTCCCTGTTTATAAATAAAATTAGTCATTTGAACTTAAGCAGCCACTAACCGATGGTAACCAGTGGTATGTATAGTCGTGTGTTACCTATGGGTGAGTTATTCACAAGAGGATGTCCAGCTAAAGTTTACATACCGGGTCTCCTCTCAGACCTTGTTCTCCTGCACTTCCAGGGCTTCCGGTGATACCGCGTGGACCCTGTAGTTTTGGCACAGTGAACATCTCGTATCATCTCAGTTTGACTTAGTGGAACATTTGAAACATTAGAGAAGAAAGAGAGAGAGAGAGAGAGTGAGAGAGAGCATTTACTGGACTGCCTGGATCTCCTCTCTCTCCTGAACCACCTCCTACTCCAGGCTCTCCCTAAAAGAACAAAGGTGAACATTTTAAATACATGCAAAACTAAGATGTTTCATTTCTTGCCACTTTGATCCAAGGCTCTGTTTTAAAGTAGGTTGTTGCCAGGGTGTTGCTATGTGATTGCTAATGTTCTTGAGCATGCAGAGTAAAGGAACCTTGGGACTCTGTGAGTACCAACTACAATCATTTGTTTTTGTGTTTTTGCATACATGTCCTGGAATAAGTATTTCTTACCTGTTCCCCATCTATTCCATTTGTACCATCCTCTCCTCTTTCACCCTGTGAAGATGAAAAAAAGCATGACACACAAACTATAGTTACATTACTGTATATAACAGGTCAAATGAAAGCGACTCAATTTAGGTTCACTGCAACTCCACTAAGTAACAAACTGCTAGCTCCCAGACAATAATTCACCATTGCGGATTTAATCAGAACAAACCAAACACAGATGGCTGCTAATAAATCAGGTCTGGTAATTATCAGACTGGCATCTGATCTCCTCAGTTACCCAAAGCTTAGATTCTGGTACAGCATGTTGCAAACCAAGGTCACCGGTTTGATTCCAAACCAAAATGTCAAGTGTTTACAAACAAAAAATGCTCACAGCCTCCCCTCCGTAGCCTCTGCCACCCTGTAGAAACATAGAAAGTCACATTTTAAAGCCAGAACTGTTGGTCAGGGAATACCGCATTTGATTAAATGAGTTATACTTTAAAGCCGCTTTTTCCTTGACAGCCACGATGTCCTTGGGTTCCATTTTCTCCCTGTGATCCTCTCTCGCCCTGTAATACATGTATTTTGCGTGAGAGTCTTCAATGGGTTTTCCAAGAGATTCCGCAAATATTTTTATTTACCAATTAGATCAATTTGAAATAATATCCTCTAACTTACGGGTATCCCCTCTTCACCAGGAAATCCAGGGTTTCCCGCTGGACCTGGTAACCCCTGTGTAGAAGCACAGTAAATGAGCGAGAGTCCAAACACTCGTAATAGTCCAAAGCTGCACAACTGAGGTAATCACCTTATCTCCACGATAACCCAGTGGTCCGTGTACCCCTGGCTCACCAGAGCATTTACACGCATTACAACACATCCACGTAGCTATTGAATCCTGAGGATGGAGACAGATAGCAGATAGCATTTCTTTTCTATCTTTCTTTCTTTTCTCAGGAAACGTTTTCAGAACATTTGATAACATTCTCTGAAAGTTATCTAAAATGTAGCTAAACATTTTGCAGTAACATTAGTAGAATGGTATAAATATGTTTGTTATATATCACAAATGTTATTCTTTAGTTGGCAGCAGAACGTTTTAAAAACATGTTCGAAAAAACATTTTTATAACCAATAATGATAATACAGTTTTTAGAAAACTGGACTATTTTGAACCTTCCCGAAATGTTTAAAATAACATTTTTAATTTGTTAATGTAAGAAAATGTTGGGGAAATGTTCTTAAAACCTAACGTTAACTGGATAATACTTTTGGCTGTACACTTCTAAAACACTTCCTCTAACAGGAAGTCATTCATCAACACTACAGTAGAATCAGTACTCTGCTGTGATCACTAAAGCGATCAGTGTACGTCAATATATTACATGAAATAAACAAGCCATCACCATCTGTTTTATTTCAGGCAGTTCTGCGACTGCTGGTGTTGGTCTGTCACCAATGGTTTGGTGGCATTTAATTTATTGTGACTCACAATCTCCTTTTGCATGACACTGGCCACGTTCTGCATGCCTATAGAAAGAGGATGATTGTAGCGATAACCTCGTCCAAACTCCAGCCTCTGCAGGTCAGCAGTATCTCTGATTCCATTCAAGGCAACAGTCACTAGAGTCTGGACACCTGTTGATCAGGTCACAAAGGAGGGTCTTCTGTCAGTTATCTTCTTGCAGTAACATTAGAAGAACAATTTTTAACATTGTAAGTCACATACAAAGCATTATTCCCAAGTAGTTTGCAGAACATTTTAACAAAAAATCTAAAAACTGGATGTTTTAAAGGTTCCTGGAACTTTTACAAATAACATTTCTGAAGTTTTTTGTACTTAATGAAAGCATTGTTCTTATAACCCACAGAAATGTTCTTATAACCTACAGTTGTTAGCTGGGTTTTTTATCATTATGTTGAGCAGTTTTAAGGAAATTAAATTTGGGTTAACAAATAGTGTTAGATTTGTCAACATACCGCTTGACCTGAGTTCTTCTGTGGCAATCAGAAGGTTCTGAACAGGCTCGTCCAATCCATCTGTGAAGATGATCAGTATCTACAGGGACAAACCACACAAGACTTTCCTGTTTGGTGGAAAGGACTTAGCGTAGACCAACATGACTGTCTATGCTGGTTAATGATGGTTAGTGTTGATCTAACAACTGGACCACTGCAGCATTGTGGTTAACCAACCCAAAAAACTAGATATTTTCTAGTGAGGCTGGTTAGACTACTTGTTCCAGCTTGGCTTACCTTGACACTAGCTTTGGAGGCTTTGAACATCTCCTTAAAGGAGCTCAGAAGATTGGTGTTGAATTTCAGTGCTTCGCTAGTCTGTAGGTCCATCGCTTTTTTTACCAAATCATCCTCATACTCTTCAAAGGGGTACTCGCTAATCATATTTCCATTAGCACCGACCAGACGGTAGCCTATCTTGGTGGTCAGGATCGGATCAGTGATACAGCACAGGTTGTTCACAACTGACATGTGGCGGAAAATCTCTCGTAGATAAGACTGCAGTTGTCCCTGCTTACTAAAAATTGATGGAGAATTTGAACTGGTGCGAGAGTTATCAAATCCAACCGCAATGTCAATGCTGCAACCTGCCCACAGCAGAAGGAGAAAAATTGCACCACAAGGTTTTAATGACTCTCTTAAAGGAACGCTTGAGGATTTCAACATTACATACAGATGGCATTTCTACTTACTTGGTTGATCATACGGTTCAGGTCCACAAATAACAATAACGAATATTGCAATTGTCAGATACGTGTGGTTAAAGGTTTCCGCTGTGAATATCCTGTCCTGTGATCCGGCAATAAGGTAAAGATTTGGAATCAAGGCATTCCCTACTCCAATTACATGTATATTAACCTTCTTGTCTCTGAGGTATTGAACATGCTCAGTAACATCATCGTTTGATTGACCATCGGTGATGACCACCAGGTTTTGTGGTACATCTTCTAGTATGCGACTCCCTGTGCTTTCCAAGAAGTGTCCGTCAACATTATGAAGCCCTTTTCCGATATTCTTTTCCGTTGCTTTTATCTTCTGGATATTTCTGATGGCGGATTTTACTTTATCTGAAGTGTTATATGCACTCAAGTAAAACTCATTCTGAAACTTGCTGCCAAACTGGGCTACACCGATTCGAAAAAGTTCTGATCCTACACGGAGTTTGTCCACAATTTGTTGCAAGAAAAAAATCATATTTGCCCACGCCTTCTCCTCGATACTAGGTCCATCGATTAAAAACACCACGTCGCTCCGTTCTCTAAGACATTCTGAAAGACAGCAGAGTCAAACTGAAAGATCTAAATGCCTTCATTCAAAGCAACTTACAACGCATTTAAAATGCCGTATACAATTTCTATGCATGCACGCTGCCTAAAAATCAAACCAATGACCTTTGTGATGCCAACAAAAACATTTACCAGTTGAGTTACAGAAATAAGCTTTAACAAATGCATTTGATTTTTGAAGTAAATTGTTTTACCTGGTTTAGTTACATTGCAAAGAATACCAGCAATGTTATTTTGCAGACTTTTAAGGGCATCGTAGTTATCAACCTGAAAGACCTGCTCTTTTTTCTTGGTAATAATCTCTAAATCACTCCTCCGTGCATTTGCCACTCCGATTCCATACACATATATCTTTTCTTCGGCAAATTCTTCGGCCTGTGTGAATAAATTATTCTGGTCTGCAGCCGCATCATCTGTGATAACAAACAACAACTGAGGAATGTTGCTTGCACGGCGGCCTCCGTTGTCTTTGTTAAAAAACGGCAACGTGTACTGAAGGGCCTTGGCTGTGAAATCATTTCCGGTTGGAAACTTCAGTTCTCTTATGGCGTTGAGTACCTGACGTTTAGCCATGAATTGTTTTAAGGTGATTGTAAATGGAGTGTCTGAGTGGACGATTATGCCAATGCGAATACGTTGTTCTCCAATATGCGTGCTGTTCACCACAGAACTGATGAAGTTCCTGATGTGTTCACCATCTTCTGAACTAATTTGCCCGTTGTACTGCACCAGGAAAATGACATCGGCCACCTGGGTTTGCTGACACTCTGCCAGAAGAATGGAAAAATTGATAAGAAATACAATTCAGGACTTGCATTTTATTATTGGTGAAAAATAAAATAATATTATGCTTTCCACACAAATAATCACAAACAAGATTTCTGTAAGTCCCTGTAAGATGAACATTTTCTGTATGAAACCGCATTATAAGCATCACCTGTGACAGGGTTGCAGATCTTGAATTTGATGTCTTGGACTTTGGTCAAAAGTGTGTCAAAATCCTTCTCAAAGTAAATTTTGTCATCAGCTCCACTGATCTCCCGCAGCTGCGTGTTGTTAATCTTGCTGCCCACACCGATGCTGTATATGGTGACGCCCTTGTCCCTGATGGTTTTGGCAGGCATGGCAACAGCATCGTGAGCTTCGCCGTCTGTGATGACGATGAGGAACTGTGCGATGTTAGGCCGACCACCGCTGGCCTCGTCAAAGTACTTTGAAACAAACAAAAGAGCTTTGCCCGTGAAAGTGTTGGTATCTAACTGTTTAATTTTTTTTATGGCTTCCCACAAACTATTCTTGTCGTAGAACATATTTAGGGGAAACTCCTCCCTGGGGTCATCGCTGAACTGGACAACACCAATGTGTACTTTGTCTTGCCCAATGAGAGACACATTTACCATGTCGCTAATGAATGTTTTCATTTTAAAGAAGTCTTTGTTAGCAATGCTCAAAGAGCCGTCTATTAGAAACATGATATCCGCAACCTGGTCCCTGCAGGCTTAAAAAAAAAGGAAAATAAACATAAGCTCACAGTAACACTGAGCAGTTATACATGACAATTTTAGCCACTTTAACAGAGATTAACTAATATCAGTTCACCCTAAAATAAAAATTCTGTCAACATTTACTCACCCTCCTGTGGTTTCAAACCAACTAATGTTCTTATAAACAAGCAATAATGCGAATGTTCTTTTGAGGATCACCAACAAAATGTATTTTTTTCTTCACCAACAAAAATGTATTTTTTGCATGTTCCTAGAACATTCAAAATAAAAGTTTAGTTCCACAATGAAACTTCAAAAATTCACAAACGTTGCGTTAGCCTAACTGACTTTTATGCTGTGAGTAATTGACAGAATTTTTAATTTATGGAAGAACTATTTCTTAAAACAGTTCTATGATCATCTTTGACTGATAGGTCTCCTTACCCTCTTTGGAGCAAATATCTTTGACAATTAAACTCTTTATAGTACTCAAGGAGTCGTAATTGGGGGAAAGAAAAATCTTCGACTCCTCCGCCATTCTCAACAACTCATCCCGGTCGGCCTTTTCTACTCCAATGGCATACACTGAAACACCGAGCCTCCTCAGATCAGCTGCTGGGACACTCACATCATCTTCAGATTTCTTATCGGTGATGACAACGAGCATTTTTTGCACCTTAACCTGACGAGACGCCTCAGCATCCTTAAAGAGGCTAGTCACATATGTTAGCGCTTTGCCCATTCCTGTGCCTCCGGTGGGCTGAACGATGTTCTTAACAGCAGTTTCTAAAGAGGCTTGGTTGGTGTGGTCCGTCAGTTTGAACTGAAGCATGGATTTGCTATCGATTTTCACGACACCCACTCGAACCTGCTGTGCTCCGATGCTAAACCACCGCGGAAAGTCCAGAATGAATTTTTTCACATCTTCAAACTCATTTGGACGGCTTCCGGAAGTGTCAAGCAGAAAATAAATGTCGGCTTCCTCTGTATTTAAACATCCTAAAGGTAAAATAATAAAAAACATAAAAACATAAGAGCTGTACCATGAGTAGCAATCATTTTGAGTTGCAATATTTCCAAAACGTTTTTAAATGTTTGTTCTCTACAAAATGGATCTCTGATGCAGCATCAACTCAAGATGAAATATACGGAATTCTAAAAAGTTTTAAAAATGTATTTTGAACATTCTTAAATCTCGTTACTTTATAGAAACTTTGTGGAAACATTCCTACAACCTGACACATTACCTTGACTAAATGATGAATGCGTTTGAAGTTACCTTGTTTAATTGAGTGTGTATTCTGCCTTTTGTAAAATTCATTGGTGATGGTCTTACAGACACTCGTTTTAATGCTTTTTAGCAGTGATGTCAGATCTTCAAAATTTTCCACATTGTACACAAACTGCTCTTCAGGATATGACGCCATTTTCTTTAGTTCCTCGTAACTGGCGTTTCTCACTCCGATGGAATACATAGTGACGTCCATACGCCTCAGCTCCGCGGCGGCAGTGCTGACGTCATCTTGCGACTTGCCGTCAGTGATGACAACAGCAATCTGTTTAACACCGTGAGCTTTTCTGCTGCCCCTTTTGGAAGTGAAAAGCTCATTTTTGGCAAACTGTATGGCTTTACCAGTCAAGGTTTTTCCCCGTCGGTTCTTTAAGAAGGTAATATATTCCAGAAGGCGGTCCTTGGTCTCTAATTCGTTCAGATAGAACTCAACATTGGGTTCGTTGTTGTAAAGCATGATTCCGACCCTGATACTGTCCAAGCTCACCTGCAGACTGCTAATAAAGCGATACAGGAAAAGTTTAATCATTGCGAAATCGTCTTTGGTGATACTGCCCGATTCATCCACAATGAACACAATATCTGCCAGCTGGGCCGACGCACACTCTGTTCAAAGACAAAGACATCAGCATGTAACTGTTTGTTTGTGCATAGTGGAAAATCTGCAAGCTTTGGCTCCAAATTTGTTCACATATATTTAAAAAGATATCAAGATTTTTGAGACTTTTAAAGGTGCAACAAATTTGTTTGGGCTACTGGGCGAGTTTTGCTGTAACTACCCCATTTTGGGGGAAAACTTAACATGGCCTTATTCCAACTACATAAAATTGTCTGTCAGCAACACAATTAATTGTTAATATTTATTGTTTACCATTATTGTGTTCCGTCTGTAATATTTTGAAGTCTCTGAAAAGGTTTCAAGCATCGCCTCTCAGGTCTGAGGTAACTTTGTCTGGTTATTGATTTGTTCGAACTATGCAAAAGACAGCTTCTTAAAGGCCATTGATTAAATGTCAGAACTGGTGGAATTAATTAGTGCACCTTTAAACAAAACCAAACTATAATGTTTTAAATTAATATTGTCTGTAGAATTTATTTTAATTAATTCAAACAAACCTTCTGTAACGCTGAGAATCTCCTTTGTCTCAATTTGTTTTGTGAGGGTTTTGGCTAATGTCAAACTGTCCTTTACATCGAACGCATACGCCTGTAGCCTCGGCATCAGGTCCATCACTTTTTTTTCCAAGCTTATATCAATGACGGTCACATCTTCACTCTTCAGCGCTCGTGTGGCCGTCAGCACCGAGTCAGCAGATGTTCCTGTTCTTAGCACCATCAGGTACTGCTTGTAACCACTGGCAATTCTGCTCCCGGATGCTGTGGTAAAAAAGTGAGTACGAACATAATCCATGGCCTTTCCCAGATTCCGCTTTCCTTTGGGCTTGGGTTCGAATCGAAGTATGTACTTTTTGGCTGTCGCCGTGTCCTTGTAGTCTTTGAATAAAAACTCTTTGACCACACTCTCCCCGAACTGAGCCAGTGCGATTTTATTTGATCCTTCACCCACATTGAGCTGCTCGGCCAGTTGGGTGAGAAGATCCCGTATCCTCTGTTTCTCTTTCTGGGCTGAACTATCCACCAGGACAAACACGTCAGCAAATTTGGGGGCAATGGCTAAAATAGACACAATGAAAATGTGACAATTACTTCATATAACTTGCATAATGACTAAATATAAATCCATATTTTCTATAATAATCAACAACAAATCTCAAATCAACCATATTGAGTGGAGAAAATACAAATGGCATTTTTAAAACTGTTTGTCTTGTAATTCTAATATTTATTATGCAAAATGGCTTGCATATGACTTATGCTAAATATATTATTGCTGGCAAAATGAGTCACCATATGAAATTTCAATATTTAGTTCTTATAATACCATTTGTCAAATAAGTTTTTTATTCAGACATCAGAAATAAAACCTTACAATAATCACAAGTTACAGTATTAATTTTCTTATTTAATATTCAATTACAAAGTTTTTAATAGATTTTAGCTCTCAGAAAATGTACAAATAAAGATTTGGGTGACTACATGAGGGCTTAATGAACTAACGTTTGTGAAAAACTCAAATTAGACCAAACATGACATCTGTCTGTATCTCAGAATTATTCCCATGTTTGTTCACTTTGCCAGCAGGTGTCAAATATTGATTTATTATGGCTTGTCTGCCACAACAACATCATGTTTGTTGTATTTATTTGATTCATTTACTAGCTTATTGTGTTGTCAATCATAATAATCATTTAGACCATAAAGTAACATATTACCTTGAAAAAAGCTGGACAGACACTAAGAATGCATTTTACCTTTTTGTTGAGAACTCATCAAGACACACACCTCCTCCACCATTGTGTCAATCTTCCCCCTCAGATCTTTGTAACTTTTGGCGGTAACACCAAAACGCTGAAACGGACGGCTGGCAATGGTCCTCAGCGTGGTTACATTGGTTTTACCGATACCAACAGCAAAAACGATAACACCCTTTGATCGAAGATCTTCTGCAGGTCCACTCGTACTATCATTTGATTTTCCATCCGTAAACACCAAAACAATCTGAGGTACCTTCTGCTCGATCCGACTACCGGCTGCACTGGTGAACACTTTGTCTTTCAAAAAGTTCAAAGCTTTTCCTATCAATGTTCTACCTGTTTGGTGGGACATTTTGTTGATCTTCTGAATCAGGTCTGCTTTGTTCACATACTCGCCCAGCAGAAACTCTTTGTGAACTTTGCTGGTGAACTGAACAAGGCCAACCTGAACGTTTCTCGAGTTAATATCCAAACCATCCACAACTCTGCTGAGAACCACCTTAATCTCTTCAAATTCTGGCGTATTGATGCTGCCGGAACTATCCACAAGGAACACCATGTCAAATGGTGGATTTTCCTTCTGGCATTCTAGCAATAAAAATACAACAAAATGCAATAACTTGTGACAATCAAGACATGTTGGGAAAAAACTGTCATAGTTCTATATTTGTATGTGATGTAAATAGAAACGCAGTTAAAATATTCAAATGCAAAGGTGAGTTATAAACAATATTTGCTTACTGATTAGAAACAAAAAACAAGTCAAAACAGGTCCTGGAACTTAAAGGATTAAACTATAAAACATATTTCAGTAAATTAGCCATGCTAAGTATTTAAATAGAGTGTAATACCTGACTGCTGCGCTGCGCTTACGAGAAGATAGGATGCAATGATTAAAGCAGAGAGAAAACCGTGAATGACCCCCATTGTCTTCACACACTCCTAAAGCCTTAACGGACACACACCAGACATAGAAAAAAGCATTAATAGACAAAATCAGAAAGAAAGAACAAACACAAGCAAACATTAATAAACAAAAACAAATAGAGGTAAAATCTACATCAGATCACCGTCACTTCCTGCCCACGTACCGACTCAAGACCTAAATAATATAATATTAATATTCAGACATTGTTGATCCTAAATGTTTTAAAGTTGACTAACTTTCCTTTTCTAAATCTGTCTATTTGATCTAATCCACCCAGAATACTGTAACTGATGAGCTTAAAGGATTTAGATGGAAACGGTTTTAGCCAATCAGACTGCATCATTTCCCAGCTGATTTTTTATCTGATTGGCAACGTTGTCTGCAAGCCTTTGGGTCTAAAGAAAATTGCTGCTTTTTAAATTTTTTCAACAATTTACGGGAAGGAAATTTTCAGATCAAATGCTTACCGCAGACACAAAGGGCTAAATCAAAAAAACATTCTGCTAAACTAAATACAAACATGCCACAATACTCAGTTACCAGCCACAGTTAATACAGCACCTGCTATTTCTGTTGCATTTGTTACAGACGAATTTCATTGACTTTACCGTCGGCAGAATCCATTATATTCAGCGTTATGGGATTTTTACCTCAGAATTTGACTGCTGAGAGAACTTATATACTGTCTACCTATACATGTACATTAAACATCTACACTAAGCATATACATTGATGCTGTTAACTTATACATACAACGTATAAGCAGTATATTTCTCAATTCATTCTCTACAATCATTTCACAAGAAAATACATTTATATAATGCCTTAAATCAAACCTTTGAAATAAATACTTACATAACAACACATCTGTATTATCTAAAAGTTGAAAAAAAATACTGTGGTACAAAACTTTTTTAGTACTTAAAAACCTTTATGAGGTTTTTAAGTACTATGAAATGTACTTGTGATGAAAATGTGATGAAATTACTTTTCATCATTATGTTTTTAGAAAACACAGTTATATTCTAACCTCACAATATAACGTCAACAAAAACAGGTAGCTAAGTAACTAGCTAACGTTACCTTGCTAGCATCCTGTAGGCTGTGAGGTGCTTTGACTTCATGTTAGTTAACGTTTTCAGCTCCTTTTATTTCAATTGCAGGTTGAAATAATGGATTTGTTATTAAATATCAACCATTAAAACTTTTTAACATCGTTTGGACTGTATAATAATCGCACTGCACTGGAAACGCGGGACCATCTCAACGCTGATTGGCTGACGGCACAGCGGGAACGCGCACTATCCCGAGCCGATGTGACGTCAGTGTACCGCTTCTCCAAATCGCTGACTAAAAAATTACAGTAATGTAGTCAAATGAAGATTCAGTTTGCAGAGTTTAATTCGCATGAATTAAATATCCTTTAAATTGTCAATGAAAATATTAAAAATACACATTTACACATGAATGCACGTCCTGTTGCTGTGACAACGTCGCCAGGTAAGTCGTCATTTGTTAAGCGCGGGTTTATTTCATGACGCTGTGACGTTTATAAAGTGCGATTGCTTGGTAAATGTTGTAGAAACGTTGCAGCAACGTTCTCAAATACCAGAATAAGTAAATAAATGAAAGCTATAAGACGAATATACTCATAGAGTTTGTTATCTTAAATTCACGGTTAAATGCATGTTTTTGCAAATGCACGTTTTCTCACTGAGAAGTTGAATTGTTGATCAAAAATCATATCCTTGCAATGAAATGTGAATGTAAGGCAGTACAAACTCCGTGCACACGAATTCATCACTGGCTGTGGTAAAAATAACCCGCTTTAGTGTGACTTCCCTTCTTTGCACGTGTTATAATTCTCACGCGTCAACATTTTAAAGGTTAATAGCATTTAAAAGTTACGCATTTTAAAGTTTTTCTCCTTCAAACGATTTACAACATCACAAAACAAAGGTTTGCACATGATAATAACAATGAAGCCTAATGCATGCGCGTGCCATAATGGTTATACTGTCACCTTGCTGTGCATTAAATGATGACCGGTGTACTTACGTCTGCCGGAGCTCGAGACAAGATACTCACTGCGCGAGCGCCCCTGTAAATTAATAGTGTGACCACTCCTCATTCACTCCCACCTCACGTTCACTGTCTTCACGAATGTACATCCTTACCAATGAATGCTTGAATATCGTTTGTACTTGATATTTCAGCCAATCAATTTTGGTTGCTTGTACCGCCTACTTAAGTTGTGCTAAACTCTTTAAAGTCTATATTTTGCATTTATGCAAATAAAGTCTATACTGCATATTCAATTCGTTTTTTATTTATATAGTGCTTTTTTTATAACGTTGCATTGGCAAGCATGGCATCTTCTTCACATGTTCTTTTTTTTACATAATTAAACCAATTTAATTTTGTAACATGTTTCTCATTGTGTGACGTGAATAATCACAATCGTGGTCTAAATACACAGATGTACATGACTAAAAAGAAAAACTGGTGAAATAATCATTTATGGGTGGTTTTGTTTCCAAAGAACTCATTTAAAGATGCTGAGATCAAATCTCCTCTTCTTACAGTCTTTCAGCTTCAAGCCATCATTCTTGAGAACTATCCCACTTCTATTACTTCAATATGTGGCTGGTTTCAACTCCTCAACACACTTGTGGATGTAATCTTAGAGTCCCATGAGGCAGATCACAGATGCAATCTTGCTAATATCTCAGCTAATTCTCCTGGACATCAATAAGATTTAAAGGTAAACTTTTGCTTAAGTCTCTTATATTTCTCCAGAGTAAAAAACTCTGAAATCTCACAAATGTCTCAATTAGAGTTTCAGAGGAGACCTCAACAATGTCACAAACTTGGCAAAGTTCAACATTTTTGAAGATTTCAATCAAAAATGTTGAACTTTGCCAAGTGTTTGACTTTTCGATCAAAAGTCAACATTTTTGAAGATTTCAATAAGAACTATGCAAATGATTTGATCATAAAGTCATCACAAAGCTCCATACTCTATAATGTATTTTAACAATTATCTCATCTGAGACAAAGTTGATATTTAACTGACATACAGCTGTGATCTCCATCAAATTTCCTGAGCTATAAAAAGAGGTGACATGCTGGCAGTTTGGCCCATACTTTTACATTTACTTTTACATTATTTGGCAGACGTTTTTGTCCAAAGCAATTTACAGTGAATGTTTATTAGTACTTTACAAAGCAATTTACATTTTTTTATTAGTACTTGTATTTCCTGGGCTCGAACCCACAACCTTTGCGCTGCTAATGCAATGCTCTACCAGTTGAACACACACCCGGACTAGAGAGCAGCCCTGCAGCATCCAGGGGGCAATTAGGGGCAGGGTGCCTTTCTCAAGGGCACCTCAGTGCTGGAAATCAACCAGCATCGTTTAGGTTGCAAATCTGACTCTCCAACCAGTAGGCCACAACTCCCTCCATATGAAAGAGCAAATAGTATTAAAGATAAAATACTGGACATGTAATTGGTGTTACAGTAACTTGAGAATTTATATGAGAATTACATCATATCTCACCCAATACCGTATGTTATTTGTTGGGTAAGCAGATAGTCCTATCCTACGGGCACATCAATGTTTTGATCCAAACACTTGCTTACTTATAAATATTAACATGGGATAGAAGAGCATGTTTGAATTTCACAGCTTATTTCACTGTATTTCAGAATAAGAAAATAATCTGCCGAAGAAAAGATATGTGACAGGTTTAAAAATCTGGCCAAAGCATTATACACATTTTTTTGTATATTGTCTGCATATGCATAAAGTATATCCATCTTACCATAGTCTTGTTAAGTCCCTGTGTAAATGTACCATCTATATTCAGCCATTGTGGAACCGGATGGAGAAAGATATTTGTTCCATGCTGAATCTTTTATTAAAGAAACACAGAAATGACAAACATATGGTTTTCTTGTTTGAGATTCGAGAGAAATTCTGAAGAATTGAGAGTTCCTCAGAAGGACTTTGAAGCTAGCAGCACGTCTGTTTGGCTGATGTTATGTTTCTTTCATCTATTTCATGGACATTTTACTTCTAAATATAATATGGTAGAACCAGATGGGAATCAGACACAGTTTCAAAAGACAGGCATTTATTTAAAGCAACCAATTAAGAAATATATTGATTTAATTGTGTACAATATACTGTATTCACACGCTGTTTGAAAGGCGTGGCAACTTAACACCTAAAAGCGTGGATTATCCCAACCCAAAGCTAAACTGGGAGAACTGGGAGATTATTTAAAACTGATCAGTCTGAACACAATCAAATTTTTATTGGCTAACATATAGAAAAACAGTGGATGTGGTTTTAGTTATATAATTATATTCCTAATTACACATAATGCCAAATCACACCTCATTTTAATTAGTTTTTGTCTGTTAGGTCTTTTATATCCCAAATATTACATTCCTGAAATGTAGAAAATGTTCCTAAATCAGCCTTGAGTTTGTTTTTGTTAAAAACATGGTTTATTAAACTTTTATTGGTCCCCTTCCACTGTTAAAGGAAACTTATGACACAATGAACTGTTAACTGTAAACAATGATGAATTATTTTCTTTGTTGTAGCTCTCTTGCTATAGATTTACGTTATTTAACTTTTTAAATAACCCCCCCAACCCCCCAAACCTCACACCATTGGTTTAGCTTGCATTGCTGTGTTGGACTGGGTAGATACTCAGACAAGCTAAGCAATGCATTAAAATGCACCAGTGTTGTAAAGAAAATTATAAACATCATCTTTATTTCCAACGACTCATTGTTCTGCTAATGCTTCCCATTGCATTCTTGGCTTCAACATTTTATTTTTCCACTGAAAATTGGCTTTACTGCGGTGTTGAGTTTGGAATTCATTTTCTGTCTCCCCTGTTGGTTATATATAACAACAGCTCTGTTTGTTGCTCCGATGTTTAACAAGAGAAGCGTCCTACATGCAAACATTGTTCCAGGGGTTCTGCAAACAAGCTGATGCCTTCTTAATGACTTGTTTAAAGGGAAATTCACGGGAAATTTCTCCTCAGTTCCTCAGAAGCTCTTTGGGTCTCTGTTTGGCTGCTATTATTAAAACAACACATTCCTGTTTTCACTGGCATCTGTTGTTGTACTTCTCCTTTGTCCCATAAAAATATTTAAACTTTTAAGATTCCCATGAAAAATCATCGTTCGTTGTTTATAAAGTTCACCAGAATTTTTCAACAGGTAGAACAATGCCAGGATCGAGGGTTAAGTTCTGGGATAATGTAAATATACTAACACTATTAACGTAATAACACTAGGGGGCGCCACAGCGGTCAACAAGAAAAGTCTCGGTCTCTTGTCCCGGCTGAGCCTGTTGCTGGTTTGCATGTCAGTATGTTTCTGTACACGTCGTATTAACGTTATTGCTTTGTTATATAAACGTTATTCAAATATTTTGTCTTAGTTTAAAATGTTTCACTAACAACTTAAGAATAACATTTATGTACATCTTTAAATCCTGTGATTATACACATTCCTTAACTTTTTTAAAACAGAAAGTGTTATACAGTATATATACATACATACATACCCACCCATGCCACCCATATACATGACCTCATAGACAAAGACAAACCATAAAGGGAAACACATTTTACTACCCCCCATGCATTTCCCCCGAATTTATTGTTTTATTTTGGTGTTTTGTGGTATGAAAAAAGCCTCTAGACAAATTATCTCAAAGAGCCATATTGAATTTACTAAGCGCTTTTTTGACCATACACCTCTTTCAAGCTCAGCTGTGTGCGGTTACATAAAGATGACTTGATGTTTGATGTAATAATACAGATGAGTGATGAGTTAGAGTTGCGCTCTCACATGGCTTATGTAAGAGGTGAAAGCAGAGCTGCACAGGGTTTAAAGTTCTGGCATAGAAAACAAAGCTTCTACTGTATTTTTTTATAGTTTTATAGTTTTTAACTGACTGAGATCACAGACATCTGTTTCTGCTTATGCTGTATGTGACAAATGTAGTTAGTCTCACATTAATGACCACTCAAAGTGTTTTAATGCCATCTTTACTTTCCCAGCTGTTTGCATAAGTGTAACGCTTCTTTTAAATGTCTTTAATTTAGATTTCCAGAGAAGTGTTTTTCGCTGTCTGCTAATAATCTCAGACATTTTCACTTATATAGTGACTTATGTAGTGAACAATTCTCATTTACGGTCTCTCTCCACCTTTCTAGTGTTTATGTTTAATGTTGGGACTAGGAAACATTCTCAAAACCTTTGGCTAATGTTCTTTAAAAGTATACAAATATTCTTCAGTTGTTCTAGCAATATATATTAATCTTATTCTCAGGAAGTCTGTTGGCAACCTCTTGTTGCCAACAGTGTCTTCCCTCTTTTTAAACTTCCTTTGGCCCTGAATGTACTGCTAACACATGTCAAATATTTCAGCACAGATGAAACTTATTTTACACGAATGAAATCTATTTATTCTTCTCACAGGAAGGTCAAGTTGAGTTATTGTATAAGAAGCACAGATACACATTTTCAACAACAAATAGGCAAAAACTACAAATTGGCAGTAAATAAATAACACAATAGTTAAACTTAAAAGAAACTCATTCTACAACACTCTTGAACGCTCTCAGAACGTTGGTTAGCATTCTCAAAAAGTTCTCTCAACGTTAACAAAAAAGTTCTCGCAGTAAATTTGAAAGAACTTCCATTAACATTATATTTAATTTGTCCAAAATGCTATTCTAAAGTAGTTAGTGAAATGTTTTAAAAAACTTTAATGTCCATGCAATGGAATGCTCTCACCATGTTGTGCAAATCGACATTAGATGGGAGATTGTTGGCCGAGGTTAAGAGTAATTCTACAGGGCAGCTGTTATTTGGCTAAACCAGCTCTTCATCTAAAGTCAGGTGGTTTCATTTCTTTGTGGTTTCATGTTATCATGTGATTTATAGCCATTGGTGAAGATATTTTTATTATTGGACATGTTTCTTTGGTGCTTGAGACTCCTAGTGTATTTATTTTAATTTCCCTTCACAGCTAAGACCTCTTTTATAATACTTCCACAGCACAGCCAACAAAAAAAACAGTTGGGATGAATAACAGAGGCCAGCAGCTTGCTGCGATTCTGTGGAATTTTGGTATTGGACCGTTTGGCTCAAGCTACCTCACAAATATGGCTTTATTTCAGTAAATCTTTATAACACACATTACAACCACTGGATCTTTAGAACACCAATTAGGCTTTCTGCTGCTTTTGGCGATGAGTTCTAAAATTGTCTGTTTAAAGGAATAATGTTTATGTTGCATTCCATTTGTTTTTAGTGTCTAGCACATTGTCCGGTGTCCGGCTGCTTGTCCAGTGTCCAGCTGCTTGTCCAGTGTCCGGCTGCTTGTCTGGTGTCCAGCTGCTTGTCCAGTGTCCGGCTGCTTGTCCGGTGTCCAGCTGCTTGTCCAGTGTCCGGCTGCTTGTACGGTGTCCAGCTGCTTGTCCAGTGTCCAGATGTCCTGATCAGTCACAGTGATGTAATATAATAAGGCCACATAACTGTTATGTTAACTTAAATCTGTTTAAGATAACATAACTTAAACACAGAATAAACTAGAGGCAAAAGTAAAATGTAGGAAAGTCCATCAAACCCTGGAGATAATGAATCATGGTTTCCAAAATATGACCGTTTGGTGGAATAAATGAAAAAGATCAGCTTTTCCAGCCCAGATGATCTCCTTAAAATGCCCTAAGTCAAATTAGAGGAAGTTGGTGTTATGGAGACCAGCAGACCCAAAAATTAGTCATTGTATGGAAGTCAGAACTCAGCACAACCACTTGTTAAAAACAGATGGAAATCCCTTTAATCAAATACAAACAATTATGTAATAATAATTAAATATAAGATGATGGTTCGTTGCTCTAGCGGAGAATAAACCCCATGCAACAGAACTTAACAGCAGAGTAATTATACTCTGTTTTAAAGATGCTAGCAAAAGCAAACTAGCTTTCAAAGTATAAGATCCTGCCTTTTCTTCATTTTTATGCCTGAATACAATTTAAATACATAATTTGACAGGTAAATAGGACTTACTATTATTATATTCGGACAGAATGCAATGGCTGGAATATTTTATGGTTCTGTGCTTTCCATAGAAGATAAATATTTATATCACTTGACGTAGTGACTTTGCCCAGTATCAAACTTACTTTGTCCAGTATCAAATACAATGTATTTGACAGTTTTAATGAAACAGCTTTTGCTAGAAAATAGAATCTAGGAACCTGATCCTTCAATGTTTTCTTGCAGCTGTTTAAATTTGCTTTGTTTTATTTTAAAAATACAGTAATGTTTCGTTTCTGATAAATGAGAGGACCTATCAGATTATATACGAAAAACAGGTTAAGTGTTTTTAACCTTAACTTTGGTTTATTAGATTTACTGTCCCCCTTTGAGAACTGTTTTGTTTAGTTCAGTTTTGTGATTAAAGGAACACACTTGATATTTTAGCTTTTCTGTTTCCAACAGATTGAACCCAGTTTCAACCAGGTTTGATGTGTTCACTTAAAGACATTAACATTTATGAACAGAACTTCTAATATTTCCTGTGTTCTGCATTTTTAACACTAATCTCTAAACCTTTGAACAGGCAAACAAAAATTTGCCTCAATAATAACAAAAATAGTGCATGTTATTTTTTTATGGCTACATGCTTCTTATATTAAATAATTGATTAAAACAATATAACAGCAACTTGTCATCCAAACACGAGAACAATAATACAACACAGTTTAAAAAAATATACTTTATGTAGCCCAGCTGACTTTCATAATGTGTCACAATTGTGTCTGTTCTTTGTTTTTGGAAATGTTGGGAAAACTTTCTTGCAACCTAAAATATTGAAAATATTGGTGCAATGTTTGTTACTACATAAATGTAACCGCAGCAGAATCAATGTAAAGTTTCCAGACAGAAATGACAAACAGGGTAATTCGGGGCAATTGATGGACAGTTTGTATTGAGATAACTGTCCAAAAAATGTCCCTATTTACCTGAATTCACATGATCACACTATTTGACTTTCTAAAGGCCTAATTTCCGCTTTGATTACCGTTAAATTTGTAATTTACCCACGGGGGGAGTTTTATAAACAAACAGCTTCAATGCATTTTATGTATTTATTGGTAAAGGTGTCGGATTTTCCCACGTTGTGTTTGCCATCGCCTCTGACCGAACGACGTACGTGACGTCATCACGTCACGCCCACCAGATCCGGAAGTACAGCGGGCTTGTGGGGTTGTTTTGATGCCATCAGCACAAGTTGTAACGTTGTGGGTTGTCGATTTATTTCAAGTCAGTAAGTTTAATAGCTTGTTGTGATCAGTTTATTGTTATCGGGTTTGCCTCACTCCCTTCAGGAGTTCACGTAACAAGCGTAACTTAAGAGAGTAACGCAAGTCTTCGGAGAAGCGGCTTATGATGAAGACAAACGTATTAGCTGTTTGCCCGTTAAACAGAGTCTAGCTAGCAGTCTTTAACTCTTAGCCATGGATTGTACAGCTCTGGAAATCGATGCTATTAAGTTTGCCAAATCGGCTGTCTTGCACGACCAGAAGGGGAAATACAATGAAGCTGTTTTTTACTATAAGGTAAGTTGTCATTCTCTGTGACACTTAAATCTGAGTTTACTTGTCTTGATTTACATCTGTACATTATAATGTATCTCAGCCCTTCTGTGTATGACGTTAATAGATGCTATGAGAAACAAACGTTTCCCAAACTAACTTAAACTGATGCCACAATGTCAATAAGACTATTGCGTCAAATGCATCGTGTTTGTGTCATAAATATCTTTCATTGTGAATTAGGAAGCAGCCCAGGCCCTCATCTACGCAGGGATGGCAGGATCCAAACTAGAAAACATTCAAGACAAAGTGAACGAGTACCTGGACAGGGTACAGACTCTACTCAGTGCTGGTTGGTATATTTAAGTGACGGCATCAGACAGCTATTATTTATTCACTGTTAACTACTAATTCACATTGTCTGTATTGTCACCTACTCGATGAACCAGTTTTGATTACCGTACGGACTAAATGACTTTTTCTCTGTAGCCAACAAAAGTGAAACCTCCTTCTGTTTGTTGTACAAGGAAGGAGAAAGAAATTGTGCTCATATTTTCCGAGGCCCAACCTTTATAAATTCATAATGAAAATAGGTCAGACCTCATTCGAAAGTAGTCTGACTGTAAAAAACAGCGTTCAGGAATTCTGTAAAAATGCTTTTGGACAACAGATTATTTATCTTATATTTTTTACAGCTAAACATTATTATCT
>JBAJNP010001324.1:0-64033 GCA_036877545.1 Yasuhikotakia modesta | reverse complement strand
AACAAACAAACATGTGAGAAGAGATACAAAAAACAGCATAGTTTAAACGCTTCATCATTCAACCGCAGTAGTTGAACTAGTATATTATAGAATAGCAGTTGTAACTATAAGCATTGGATTAATGAACACGTGATAGAAACTGAATGGCCAACTTTTATAAGTTCACGCAGTTCATTCCACGCTACGCAACAACACAGCCGGTCATTGTATCCTAGTGTTGCGATTGACGTCTTCGTCTTATTTATTTGTATTGGACTTAGTAAACAATTGGCATACGATCGTTCGCGATAAACTCTGTGTTTTATAAAGTAACTTTGTTTTCCAAAAAAAGGCAAACTGGTCCGAAAGTGACCGGCGCCGCACATCCACTCGCCGCGGCACGCCACGAGTCCTTACGGAGGCGATATAAAGTACATCAGAGTTGCGTTGTAATAATGCTAGTTTCTGTTTAAAAGCGCCGATCGACAACGACTGGTTTAACACAATAAAACCCCGAACACGTAACATTATGACACTTTTCATTGTAGCAAATCTCTACCCGTACAACAGCGCGTCTTACCTATCAGACAACGACGCTCCACAACCCTTTGTTTCAAAAGTGCCGCATACTGGAGTTAAATCCTTCAACTCGGCGTGTTTGTACTTCTTAAAACATATCCCATATCAAGGAAAACGCGTTTGGTGTGTGACTCAATCACTTCAACCTACGATAAAAACACTTTTTTATTACTAAAACACCGCCGCGTGCGTATCCAATTTAACCCTTTTGACTTCTTTCGCCGTCCCGTCTAATGTGCTCCCCCAGTGGCCAGAGAGGAGGAGGTCTGAACGCTGTTGCTGCGCGGAGCTGCGTGGTCTCTCCGAACTGGGAGGAGCCGGTGGACATTAACATGAGCATGAAGATCCATCAACTTCATTAAACAAGCACCAAATGTGTATGTGCATAGACTGCCATCTAAACGTGCGTCTGGAGTCTGTGGTTACTGTTAACTGACATTATCATTTTAATACCAATGAAAGATCACAGTTAATATAAAACGACAACATGTGGATCTAAATAACGTTTAAAGATAGTTTTGCGTGGACACGAATTGGCTTGTTAAACAATCTTACCTTGATCTTGTGACTACATAGACATAATAATTCATTGCACGTCATTGTTAAATATTGCTTCTGAAAGGTAGCAATACGGGCTACAGACTATATAACAAACGCTACAGATGGATCTTACCCAACTATGATGTTAAGTGATTTAAAAATAGGCACAATGTTATCTAATAGATAAATGGTCATGCTATTTGGCCAGCAGATGGACCCAGTACCTCTAAGGACTGTAGGCACAGTTTAAAACGAATTGTTGTACGGGACACATTATGTTGTCTTACATTGCCTATTGAATATTGTTTTGCCCCAAACACCAAGGTACTTCAGCAACTGTCATTATATTACACATATCTTGTGACTTGGTAGTACCCATACATGTCTCGAAACATCTATTGCGTTAATATTAGGAACCTTCTTAAATCTTCTTTTAGGAACCTTCTAGGAACTGCAAACACCAACTTCAATGCATGCAGTGGTTCCATAGTGTAGCGGTTATCACGTCTGCTTTACACGCAGAAGGTCCTGGGTTCGAGCCCCAGTGGAACCATGTTTTGATGTTCCTGGAGCTTAACTGGCGGAGTATTATATTAGTGGGGCAACACATTGTGGGTTTGATTATCAGGAAACACAAGCACTGATATAAATATTGAATGCACTGTAAGTCACTTTGGATAAATGCATCTGCCAAACACATAAATCTAAAACAAAACATTCTTATCACATTCTTTGTCATGTCAAGGGTACTAAAATAAAAAATAACACTAACACGTGAAATGCTAACATGGAAGTTATGTTAGGCTAATGCCTAACTCCCTGTAATGCTATACACATCTCACAACTTAACACTAAGAGTGTCTGTGGTCCCTTCAGGTTTGATGTATGTGTAACTATGCACAGGGAAACTTTTGAAGTACCACTGGTGTGAAAAGAAGTAGCCTTATATCCACGCAGCACACTATATCATGTCATTAAATCATCATGCACAGCTAAGACCAAGTGCGTGAAATGCCATAGCTGTCATAGCCTGCTCTGTCAAGTTTAGTTCATTGAAAGTCCCAGAGTTGAGTGGGACGCAACATGCATTTTAGAAAGGAGGTGTACATCAGATTCAGTGCTTCTTACAACTGTGTTTTGGCTAATCTGGAGAAGCTATATTTAATATCAAATTAATTGATGCTACAGGGATAGTAACACCTTAAATCCCTGGTTCTAAGAAAGGACTCATTTCCATCATCAAATGATAGCTGCATACTAGCATGACCGTTCTATTTGCAGTGGACATTTAAGGGCTCGATATTACCACAGTGAACCCACAGGACTTGAGTCCTATCTCTCTGATGATAGTATTATGGGGCCTGGGGATCTATATTTAGCTGGCTCTGAGACTGCACAGGCCATGTTAGTCAGATTCCAAAGCGAACAGTCCAGCAACCGGGACCAGCACCGGCACCTGCTGTCAATGCTAACTGCCACACCACTACTTCAGCTACAAATGGGCCTGGACTACATTTCCTGACCCAGACCTAACAGCCAAAAAATAAGGTCTGATTTATCTCATTTGCTGTCCCTGTCTTTTAAAGAGAGCCATGGGCCTGATTTTTTAGATACACTGTTTATTATTTTAACATTTTTTGAAAGGTTTTCTTTTGTTTTTTTTCATCCAGACTAAACATCTCCTGAAATTCAACAAAGGGGGAAGATTTTGCCCAGTTTGGTTACTTGGATCAGGTGAGAGGGGGTTTCCAATGGGGGTGGGACTGCCTTATGCACCAGATTTGCAGCTGTCTTTCTGGAACACAGTTCAACTAGTTTTTCTTTTGATATTCACTGTTAGATTTAATACAAACAAGGGAAACCTGTTTCATTAAAAATCAAATGCATGATTCACATCAATATTTCAAAACTAAGTCTGCTTTGCTCAGAAATAATGTGGATAAATAAATAAAAGTGCATTCAATTTATCTTATAATGGCATTAACCTTATTTAAAATAAATACCAACATGTATATGATTGTACATGGCCTTTCTCTCAAAAAGGCAGTTTGACGTTGTACATGTTTCATTGCAGGACTAACAAGAGTGAACATTTCACCTCTCAGTTCTGCTCCTGCACGACAGCTGTGCATTCTACCCACACCAGGGCATAAAGGCTGCATCAGTTTCCAGATCATCAACATGGAAGCAAATTTTCCAACTGACATTTTAGAAGAAATGACTAGGGCATCTCTATCTATCAAAGAGAAAGCAAGCCAGAATCTCAAACAAAAAGATGAAGGGGAATGTGACCTAGAGCAAGTTGATGATGCCATTGATGACTCAGCAAGTTCATACTACACTGCTCTTTGTTCTTTGAGTGAGTACAATGATGTTCTAGATGATAGTACACTCTCTGCAGAGCCTCTTGTTGCTCAAGGTGGCTCATTTGAGTTCCTGGATTGTTCTACCTCTGTGGAAGACATAACTTCAAGGTCTGTGATCAAAGACATCGCACTGTCACAAGAATACAAAGCAAAGGAAGACCTGGCCACAGAAGAGTTGCCTGCAGTGTCCCAAGAAGAACAAGATAAATCTTCATTATCTCAGACTGATGTGTTAGAATCTAAATCAAAACTTCAGCTGTCATGTACAACACTAACAAATGTGGATTTGCAATATGGAAATTTAGAGCCCATACAAAAGCTGGATACTTCAGAAGGGCTTAATTTATCAGGAAAGGATTCATTAGTAAAACCAATGGCTTATTACAGAAGCAGTGGGGCTGTATTTCACACTAACATTAGAACCGCTGAGGAGCACAGCTATTCACAACATAGATTTACTTCAAACACTATTTTGATTTCGCCTGACAGGGATCAGGATAGCAAGGGAAGGAAACAGGATCATATTGGCAAAGAGCCAAAACAGAACCATGCGACACAACAGCAAAGACCCAGAGGGGGTGTGAGTGCACACGTGGCTGAGTCCAAGTTTGACAGAGGTGGGCAAATTCTGGGTCATATGCTAAATGGGGGGGGAGGGCAGGGAAGAGGCGTGAGTTGCAAAAAGGAGCAGGCTGAGCTGTCACTCAGGTCTAGAAATAGAAAAGCGTCTGCAAGCTGCATCTCAACATTCACAACCAGCAAGCAGGAGTCAAGAATCCCGCCACACTGTTATTCAGAGCGTATCCCCGCAACCTTGCACCAACACCAGCCACAGAACCTTACTGATACTCGCAGGTTGGAAGAGCAGAGCAAGAAGGGCGTCTGGCTGTCCAGAACACTCTCCTATAAACCGTGCAGCAGCTTGTGGCAGCCTTGCCACACTACAGACAATACTAGAGGAACAACCAGAATGGCAACAAAGCTTGCTGAGGCCAGTACTAAGGTGGGTGGCTTTGTTAACCTGGCCCAGGTAAGATCTTCCTGTACTGAAACGGATTACTTGCATGTTTTCAGTTCCAGCTGTAGGCCCTCATATCAGCTCTCTACTGATGGAAGCCACAACAGCTGCACAGATGATGTTCTCACTTTCAAAATGCAGATGTGCTCAAATGCTCAAAATACATCTGCTTGCTCAGAATCCAGCAGCTTTGAGTGCATTGATGTGGCTGTGGAAAACACAGAAGAAACTAACAAAGGCTTAAAGACTGTTCCTAAAAGACAAATTCAGCTGAAGAGACGAGATACAACTGAGTCACATGTCAGAGAAGACAACAATGAAACCATTCAAGTTCCAAACACACCTATGCGCTCTCGGGATGCATTTCAGCGTCAACATAGCATGCCTGCAGTGTTTCACCAGGAGTCACTTGTGGCTGATCAAAGCTCAGACCAAGCTGAGAGAAAGCAGAGGCTTCAGAAATCATTGTCCCTAGATGAGACATCTAGCAAAACCAAAATGGCTTCCTGCATCATAACAAATGTCCTGTCCAAAAAAATGCAACATGAACATAATGTTCGCACAGTGAATGTTACAAGTGTGGACTGTACAACTACCATGGATGATTGCTTGTTTTTGCCTGGCAAAGATGTTCATACTGGAATTACCAAACCCAAACAAAGTGTTTTTCCCCAAAATTCTTCTCTGAAGACTGAGGCCCAAACAGAGTGCAGCTCTTTTCAAAAACATAGCATTGTTAGCTCCAAAACACAACCCAAACCGTTAAGCAAACATAGCTTCAATCCCTTGTTAGTTGGAACTGAAAGGTCTGAAATTCAAGGCAGTGGCACTGAAATAACTGTCCCTTCAGAGAATGAGAAAGCAGAGAAGCCAATCCCAAGAGAGGAGGTGGTGCGGCTCCCTAACCTGAGCCCTGGAGCAAAGTTATCCTGTGACTCAGCAAAGGGCAGAGCATGGAACTCGAGTGCAGCAACAAATGTAGCCATCAGCCAACAACCCCCTGTGAAAACCACACCTGAGGAATGCCACTTGGGGCAGCGAATCCATAAACAACACAATGTAACTCACACCCTACCAAATATGTTGGAAAAGCAGGAGCAGCAAATTGGCAGCAAGGAAAGTGCACTCAGTCCCTCCAATCTTGCCTGCCTTATCTCACATTTGGAAGCAAATGCAGTAGATAGAGTTCCTCAGGTGAAAGAGGGTGATGCTGGAAAAGAGCAGGAGAATGAACAAGTCAGGTCACTGGGACAATTTATGAGTATGCAAAGCCCCAAAAAATTAAAAGCTATAGCCCCCGTACATGTAGTACGGGACATGAGGAGCATAGTAAAGAACACATACAACATGCCCTACAAGAGCCCAGTGGAATCAGCCCATGGATTGAATGGAAGTTCTTTTCTTCAGCAATCAATACAAAATCAAAACAATAAGGATGAAGGAAAAGGAAAGAAATCCAGACAAGATGAAAAGCTCTTGGTGCGGAAAGTCACCCCCCCTCTTCCACTGGACAGAATGAGAGATCCGGCCTCTCATCACTCTGCGCCCAGAGGATGCTCAACGAAAGTAATGCCTCCTGTGGAATCAAATGACAAAAGTCATACTATTGGATTTACAAAGGTCAGCCCAACTAGTGTAACCAAGGCAAACAGCTGTGCAATGTCAAAGCCTGCAGGGACACAGGATAGTCAAGTTGGCTTTGGCAAAGGTGATGTTCTAGGCAATGATACAAATTTGAAATCAACAAACAGGAAAGATCTGGCATTGCAAACCAGGGAGAAGCAGTCTACTGAAGTGCCTACAAAAAGAGAGTTGCAGAAATCAGAACAGGAGACAACCATCAGCTCTGATAATGATCAGCAGACTGCTGCTTTCCATAGTTTACCAATAACATTGCAATATTATTCACCTACAGTAAATGCTGATCAACAAGATCATGGCAAGATGACCAGTGATGGCCTTCAGACTTTATGCCTGCCCCCCAGGTCCCAGAGTTCAGTAGGGCCTCTGTCAACTTGTGTTCTGGCAGTTGCTTCAACACCTATTGTTCCCTCATGTTATTACAAAGCCAATCCATTGGGTTATCAGACAATCTCTCCTCATATCGGAGCTGTCCATGGCTATGTTCAAGGACCTGTCTTGTTTCCAACACCCGTTTATAACCAGCCGCCTACATCAAACAGCCAAACCCCCCTTCTGAGATCCCGCTCTGAGGATGGAAAAATGCTGGTCCAGCAATCCCCAACAGATGGCTCAACCAGTCATGCTGAGAATGAAGACTTAATGCTGAATATACCTTCACCAGATAGCATACAAAACACAATTGTTGTTGCTCCCTTGAGTGCAGAAACCAGGCTTGGGGGTGCAGGCGTGCTCTGTCCTGAAGTAGTAGGAAGCGTAGCTGCTGGACAAAACCCTCGCCAACTGTTGTTAGACCCAGAAACTGGACGCTGCTTCTATGTGGACATGCCTCAGCTGCCACAGCGCAAGATGCTGTTTGACCCAGAAACGTGCCAGTATGTTGAGGTTCTGTTGCCCCAGCAGACACTAACCAGCACTGTACTGCCCCCTCCCTGTGCCATTCCTTTTCCTTCTGTTCACATCCAACCCATGTACACCCCACACTGCTTACCTTACGTGCAACCACATCCTCAGGTGCTTCAACCACCAGGACCATGAAACCTGATGGGACCTACGGACTGTAGAAGTAATAACTTGAGGATCAGGTTTCCCAGTGCCTCTTAGGTGCTGCAGAAGATACGTTTATAAGCTACTGAATGAGTGAAACATGTTGACCATCTGCTACCCCGGCCTCAAGGCATCAAAGTTGAAAGCTTGTTTTCTTAGCACTGCATTTGACACTCTTTATTTTGCAAAGGCTACCTCTGGACTTGCAAAAGACATTAGCGAGGCCAATTATATCTGTTGAAATGTTGTTAGATGCATATGCATTCACACATACAACTTACATAAACACAGCAGTGGTTCTAAAGGAGAATGTTGGTAGTAGCAATTAGAACTCACAGAGGGTATTTGTAACAGGTTTAGCATGTTTGACAAAGGTCACACTTCTATTTTTGTAAAATGTAAATATTTACTAAAGTTTAAGCGGAAACCATGGCTGTGTTTCATGTAAACTCTGGCTTAGCTACATAAATGTAAGCAGTTACTGATAACGCTTTAGTTTTCTGATTGGTGGACATACTTTCAAATGTATATCGATGTCCCAGGTGACATTTTTAATTAAATAATCCTGATAACATCTGATATTGAAGTTAGATTATTGACTACATATAACTGTGTATATCACTGTTGGCCACAACCGATAAATGGTCTAAAATAAATAAATGCTCTAGTGTCAAATCTGAAGTAACTAATACAGTAAGGGGATGAAAATATATAGACTTACCTTCGAATCAATACAGACAAATGAAAAGGGCAGATCCTCTAGCAAGATGCTAAATCAATACAAACACTGCAGTAAAGCCGACACCTTTCTACACATGGTGTTAAATCAGTACAACTGCAGTACATTGGTTACGTTTCATTTAAAATAACATGAATCAGATACACTTTAAAGATGCTAGTAAACAGATCATTTTTATGTTTCAGAAAATTGTTTAATACAGAATAAGGACAACATCCTACAAAAGTTTATCTGTAATGTTCTTATGGTATACATACTACAGTTATGGTGTATATATATATATATATATATTATACATACACGCATTATCTGTACAGTAACATGTTTGCATATATTGTGACTATTTTAAATTATTTATCATTAGCTGAACACATTTTCTGATGTGTTAATCACTTGCCAATTTTGTACACAATCAAGAGGTAATAAATCACCTGTTTTTTCACCACAATGAAAAACGTAATGTTTTATAATCAAACATTTGTTTCACATCTGGGTTGATGTAAATTGAACACAGACTTTCGTCCTCACATTGTTCATCCAGTTTTAGTTGGAATGTTTTAGGTGCAACACCGAACAAACACATTGTAACAAAACTGGTGTTTAGCTGTAAAAAGGTTTAGCTGCACACAACCACGTATGATACATGAAACCTAGTTAAATAAAGGAATACAGCTACACTTTGGTGCAGGCAATTTCATCCGAAGCATCTGTCACCACACCTTCGTTTTTTGTAATGTTCTCCTCCTTATGTTTGTGGCGTAATGACCTAAAGCCTCGGAAGGTGGGACAGATGGGCAGGTAGCGCAGACAGTCCATCTTCTGGACTATTTCCATTCCCACCGGAAAGTCATACGTGTCCGATTTCACCGTCTCTGTTGCAGAACCCTCAGCCGCCCATTCTATCAGACCTCGCTCTTTTCTGGAGCCTGTGTGCACAGTGTAAACACAAGTGATGCAGAATGTCAGACACCACTTCCTGTTTGTGAGTTTGCATTGTCTTTGATCAGGATTTATCTTTTGGGTTTGTTTATTCAGAGTTTTTGATGGATGCTTACCTGGGATTGTGTTATCTAGTACAAACGCTACGAATCCCCCTACAAACATCTCTGTTGTCAGAAGCACCGTTATGATTTGATCCAGCTCCGGCACACCTGTTAAAATCATTTAAAAGAGTCTTTTTACAGTAATAGAGGAACCTTAGCTGCAGTTTTTGTTTTTTATAAGAGAATAGTTTTGATGCATTTCCTTGGAACTGGAAAATGGGTGACACATTGTTTTCTTTTATTTAATAAGCAAATACACTTAGTTTCACACCCCAAAACATACTTGCTATATAGTTACAGGAATTAGATAGAGGAAGTAAATATTTTTGGTTTTAAATACGTACAATGGCACAGCTAATTTTGTCCACTTTGAGCAGTGGGTTAGAATATATAGTTACGAACGTTGATACCACAAACAAACAAGCAAACAAAAATTTGGTTTTATGAGGTATCAAAAAAATACTCCTACTTTAAGTAAAAAGAAAGAAATCAAAGCACTACATAAAGAATAAATGACAACATATTTACCTGTTTTGATGCTGCCTGGATGAGTGTCCAGATAATTAGGCAGCATGAGGCCTGAAAACAAGGAAAAACCCAGAACAAAAAGATTTCTGGAGGAGTTCAGGTCCACACTCTGAAGGTTCGAGAGTCCAACAGCTGTAATCATGCCTGTTTTTAAACCAACACAGAGAGCATGTTGACTAGCACAAAATACACTGAACTAACATAATAATCAGTCCATTACAAAATAGGTCCTATAAATATTTAAGCAATCAGCGAATTTTCAGTGAATTCTAATGCAGCATCAGTCATGAGGCTTATGCGTCACTTGGATGTAAATTCTATAGCGTGCGTAACTACTGCAGAGCTTTTCGGCTCCACACTGACATCCTGCGGACAGAGCTGGAATAAACCTCTCAAACACACTTAAGCATGAGACCAAACAGCTTACCAAACAATGTACAGAACATCCCTCCGAGGACAGGATCAGGCAAGGACGCGAACAGTGCGGTGAACTTTCCAACTGTTCCCAATATAAGCATTATACCAGCCCCATACTGTATCACTCTTCTGCTGCCCACCTGAATGAAAGAAAGATTCTGATCACATTTCACAAACAGATGCTGAACACACAACTGCACTGTAAAATGCTTTTAACATAGGCTATAATGTACAAAACTAAAGTTATAGAGAGCTAAAATGTTCCCGTTGCCTCACCTTTGTGATTCCAAGCACCCCTATGTTAGGACTGGAAGAGGTTGATCCGTTTCCTGTTCCCAACAGTCCTGCTAGGATACAGCACACTCCTTCTGTGAAGATCCCTCTACACAAATAACAGAGCAATGCGAAAGTTAATATTAACTTAATATTAAATATCAAACCATTTCCATTTGGCCTTTTTAAAACAACAGTAAAGTGCCTGTTGTTCTTACCTATTGATAGCATGCACAGGAGGGGGCGGAGCCCCAGAGAGGCGGGCACAGGCATAATAATCTCCAATAGACTCCACGATACCAGCCAGTGTCGCGCTGAACATCCCCAGCACTCCTGCTACAGTTACGGTGGGTAAACCCCACTGACCTGCGACACACACAACCACATAAACCAGACCTGATGTGAGAACAGCTCTAGCTAATGATCCACAGCCATAATCAGAAATTTTCCCAGAAATATGAAAGCTACAGATTAGATATTAGTTGCTGAAAAATGACTGAAATGTCTCGCTGTTGTAAACCATGGGTGTGTGATATAGGAAGCAGCAAGGGTCCTTACACGGATAAGGGAATCGAAACCACGGTGCCTGGGTCATGATATCACCCCGGGAGTCAGTGCGAGCCTTGTAGCCGTATCTGGTTGGGTCATCCGGCAGCACGTCTGTCAGGGTGAGGATGTAGCAAACCAGCCATACCAGCATGATGGCCATGATGATCTACTGAGAGCAAAACCATCAATTACTGGAGATAACATACATCTCAGGTAAGCATTTCAATCTGTTAATGTGATAGATGGGGTATGTGAACTTTGGTCCATGTGGACCAATCCAGGTCTGTTTCAGGTCTTTTAAATCACGTCCTCACATTGTGTGAGGGAAAGAACTCAAGAGTTTCTTGAAGATCTTTCTGCTTCAGATAATGAACTGCCTCATGAAGAATTACAGCAGGTTTCAGTTCAACAATGTCAAATGTCATTGGCTTTTATGTATCATGGGAGTTGAGAGCTGCAGGGACTTTATATGACTTTATAACACTTAGAATATATAGCATAATATAGCTTTTAGACTACCTTTATAGTGTTGATTCTGGTCAAAAAAATATTTATCTATCTATTGATCTATCGATAGATCGATAGATCGATAGATAGATAAATATTGTGTCCCCACATTTAAAGGGACACATTTAAAGGGATTAAAAATAACCATGGGTATAACCATATATATATATATTATATATATATGACAGTTGTAAACAGTCGTAAGTTGGTTCGTACCGGAAACATTTTGAAGATCTGCACACGCGTGATGTGACATCCCTTCTGTCTGGAGTACACTGGGAAAGGACAAGCCCAGTTCCTTAAATACTGGGCAAACAAAACAATGAGGATGATACACCTGGAATAACAAAACAAACACACAAATCTCAAGAACCGTTCAAATCAATACAAGTAACAGTACAGGTCAAGAAACACATGGTACAGTACAGGTCAAGAAACAGGATTAAGAACTTACAGTAGAGAAAGACCCCAGTGGCTCCCCGCACGGTCACCCGCTGTCTGGAAGACCGACAAGCCGATGAGAGACACGGTGGGAGTGACAGTCAGGGGCCCAATTGAGTTCAGCAGAATGCCAGGAATTCCAGTGAAGCCTATGACCACCTCAATCAGGCTGGACACTATGATTGCCCCCTGAATCTACACAGCAGTCATACAAACAGTTTAAGGCCTGTTGCATTGGTAGGTGATGTTGACTAAAACTCAGTCTGTTCGTGTCACACCTCTCTGATTCGTGGGTGCCAGATATGAGAAGTGTTGAGGGGATATGTCCAGTCTCCATAAATCTCCTCTGGAAAACCCAAAACACAAAATAACCTGCACGTCATGGAACACAGACATTGGGAATTTTAAAGGAACAGTTCAGTGAAAAGTTCAGTGAAAAGTTCACTTAAGTTCACTTAAATTCACCCTTATGTGGGCCATTGTGGGACATTTAGGCTTTAGCTTTCCCCCAAACAAAAAGTCTGTTTAAAATAATATACCTTCAGGGGGGCATTTCCATCTGTCTAGCCTCAGGATGGCCTGAGCAGGAACAAGAAAAGCAAAAGCACTCGCCTGGAACAAAGGCAACCTGAACACAGTAACATAATAACAATTACACAACAACAGTCACTCCAACCCTACACCACAAGTTTCTGTCCTGCAACACAGACAGAACAACTCACCTGACACCAAACGTGGTCTGTATGAGAGTAGTGATGCCCACACAGGTGAAGATGGTGCCCACCAATTGGCTGATAGTGTACTGGTCCCGCCCAACACACATGGAATCAGCCAATAGAAACGGTACAGCAATGGTTCCACTGAAGCATGTCAGATAGTGCTGGAGACAGTTTGTATAAATTTGGAAGCGTTGAGAACGAATAAAATTGTAAGGAGATTAGACCAGAAGATCAAGAGAATGAATGTGTACCTGAAGTCCCAGCAGGATACACAGATACCAAGGCGGCACATCTTCAATTCTGTAGATCATATCAAATCCCGCCGACTGGTTCTGACTCCCGTCAGGCTTGTTGGCCATGTCAGCAGGCAATTCCTGTATCTCTGCCTGAATAGCCTCATGTGAAGACGAGAGCTTATGGAGAATAAACAAACACATCAGTCTTCCATAAAACAAGTATTTGTGTTTCACAGAAATGCCCAATAAAGGGTTAACCCTGTTTAAAAAGCAACAAAAATTGATAAAACATTTATAAATTTATACAACTTCACTATCACTGAACAAGTCTTGCAGAAATAATGTTAAGAATGTTATTGTTAAACTGTTTAAAATGTAACAAATGTTGTGCATGTTTTACTAAGTTGGTTAAAAAGATGAGTTGACCCAAAACAAGCACTGGCTGGTAAAACTAAGTTTAACCTTATATAAATTTATATAAATCTACTAAATGTATAAAACCTATGCACAGGTGGTTATGTCAAACTGTACTGTGGATCAAAAATGCGAATGGAAAGATTTTATTAGTTATAATGGTTAATAAATATCTAGACTATTTAATTACTTTACTATATTTGTGGAAATCTTGCCTAGAACCTGCCTAAAACCTGTTTAGAAGTTTGAACAAGCCAAAAGTGAAAACAAGTTCCGCCACCTATTTTGTAACATCTTGTTCCAATATTTAGCCAACAAATCTTTGATGGCCGCATTCTGTACCATGACCCAATGTATCACTCCACACTGCAAGAAGAGATTTTTGGAGCATGGCCAAGCATTAGTTTAAGCTTAAATAATCATCTAATAAATCATCTTAATAAATCTTTGCATACCATATATGGAAATTTATACACAAATGAACCAGGCTGTATCTTAACTGTAATTGCTCTCTCTCTTATCCGACATACACAGATACAACCAACAGCCCATATCAAAACCTTTCACCCAACATGAGGCTAGTCATTGACTAATTAGTGATTGTAATATTTATATGCAATTTACAAATTGTCATTTACTTAGTCCCATTGTCACTTACTTTAACTACAACTACAATGTGAATCATTGCAGTGTTTTAATTCAGAAGAATGTAATTACACTTTACTTAAAGATAGTTTACCTTAAGCTTCTCTGCTGTCTCTGAGTGATTCATTGTCTCTTGTAGGATGTGTGGGGCTCGGAGGGGCCGTGCCGCTGTCTCCCAAAGACTTGAGACCTGGCTGGATGCAAAGCACTAGTTTTATGGGGGAAAGCGAGAAACAGTAAAGGCCAGATTAGGCAGGTTAATAATCTGCCCTTGGTTCTGGACTTTACTCCCCCCTTTCTGTGTTCATCACAAGACAGTAGATGGTGTTCTGAGAACGCTGAAAACATGAAGCAATGTATCTACATGGAACTCGTTTGGATGTGAACCGAGCATTTAAAAAAACAGAATGTGAGGTCATCCTTCAGGGCACAGACTCTTGAACAGTTTGTGTGAGAAAGTGCTGATTAAATGAATCCTATTCCCTCCTCCCCTCGTGATTGTGAAGAGTGTGCCAAGTGTAAACTGCAACTATTGTAAAACTATTACAACAGATATGTAACGCATGCCTCAAACACACAGACCCTAATGGATCTATGGATAATCAAAGCAGTACAGAAGCTGGGGGCAAATTCGGTTCACGGTATCCATACCATTAAGCAACAAACAGGAGTAGGTTTCACACTCCTGAATGTGAAACACTGTATTTACTCTTGTGACCAGCAAGGGGGCAGCAGATACAAACATGTGAATGTCTTATGCCACATCTGTGCGACACAGTTCTCTCATTTTCAAGTATAAAAGTATACAGACACTTTAAATCACATTTATAATGTAAATGTTTAACTCGTATGATGTTTTTTTTGGAGAAAGCTGAAACTGTGTAATACATGACAGTTTGAACTTACTAGGACAGGAGTTCCCAATCTTTCATTCCAGGATGGATCTATTCAGACAGCTACCTCAAAACACACCTAAGAACTTTTACATGGAGACATGGGAGACAAAATACATCCATTTTCTTTTAGTCTTTAAGTGTTTTTTTCTGTTATTTAGGAATTAAATTTAAGTTTTGCAACACCAAGATACCTTATGAAAACCCCTGTACACCCGTGTGACTTCTTTTTTTGTATCTTTGCTTGTATTATGAAATATTTTTATCCAATATAAAAAAGCGAGCATCTACAAACAGTTTCAAAAATAAAGGACAGTTAAATTAGTATCACTTGTTATGATCGTCCACCTATTACAGAAATTCAGTCAGTCAACTGTATGTTTAATATGTGCAAAGATAACCAATAATCACATGAGCAAGGAAGGAGGATATCAGTCAGACAAACATCTGCATCATAAAGATTGAGACACAGACAGACACACAGGAAAGACACAGGAAGGACAGTCTGGAGGAGATTTAAACAGAAGTCTGGCCAAATTCTCTTTTCCAGTTCTGAGGTCATTGCCTGCTTCTCGCAGGCTTGTGTGACATATTTCTCTAAGCTGCTCTAAAGCAAAGGCAGAATCCTAAAATCAGAAGAAACAGGAAAATTGAGATTAAACATGAGAAGGATGTCCAGGGAAACTGGACAGGAAACCGGTGATGACAATCCCCAAACCCCACACGGCCAAAATACTCCCACATCATAGAGAGCATATCTAAATTACCATCTATGGCCTCTGTGACACACACACACACACACGCAACAGCTTTAAACTCTTTTACATCCACCTTTATTACAGCGTTCACACCTGCTTACATAAAAAGTTTTGCACCTTTTTTTAACAAATCATAGAAAGGAAATCAATAAAGAACGATAACAGCATTTAACTTAACATGACTTTAAATGACTTTACAGAATACTCTGTGTTACAGTTCAACCAAGAGGTTAAAAGTCAGTATGTTAGACAGACTGTAAACAGTACAATCACAAAACAATTCACTTAAATAAACTTCCTCTCTTCAGCTGACAAACGACTTACTGGTTTGCTGTGAATACACACGCAAAGGCATGTACTAAGGGCAGGTGTATAAAGGTAATGGAGTATTTGTTGTGTGTTTTACTGGGACCTCCTGGACATCAGCATCTCTCTGATGTTGTCCTCCGCCTCTTTAACGCTGCGCTCCAGGTAGGTCTTCTTTTGCTGAGAGAAAACAGGGAAAACGACTTGGTCAGGTTCAACTGGCAAAACCCTCACGCAATGTTTGCATTTACATCTGAAGAAGTCTCCGAGTTAATTTCACAAGCGTAACATCAAAAGGCTTTTTCGTACACACCCTCCAACACCCTGAGCTGCTGTGACAGCTAAGCTGTTAAAATTCTTTGCGATAAGATAAGAATATGTTCTTTTACAATTACATTTTAAAGATGCTTAACATAGTTAAAATAAGGTGTTTTTGATGTCTTCAAAACTGTACAATTTACTTTATATTGAGAAGAAGTTAATCTGGAAGTGACATTACTGAGGTGTGTGTGCGAGCAGTAGAAAGTGTGAATGAGAGTTGTGCAAGATATGCCTCACGGTGAGATCACATGTACTCTGGTTGACACCTGGTTAGCAGTGGTGATAATGCAAAGAAACAGGCCCCTACCTGAAGTCTTCCGGTCAGGTATTGTAAAAGGAGTGAGTCACACACACACACACACACACACACACACACACACACACACACACACACACACACACACACACACACACACACACACACACACACACACACACACACACACACACACACACACACACACACACACACACACACACACACACACACACACAAAAAAACCTTTGCCCTGGGCGATGTGGCACCATGGATATCTCTTACATACAAAAGTAAATAACAACACAAATGTTGTGGAGCATTGTGTGCAATCTATCGCATTAATTACTAAACTACGCAAGCAGGTTTTTAAATGTCACAATTCTAAGGTTTGGCAAGCTTTTACAAAAGGACCCAAAATCAGCAGGAATTTCTTTTATGGGTTTGGTCTGTGGTCTGACAAAATCTCTTACTTACATTTACATTTATGCATTCGGCAGAAGCTATAATCCAAACCAGTTGACAGTGGGTTCAAACTATACATTTGATCCGTATGTGTTCCATGGAAAGACAACCCGCAACCTTATGCAATGCTAACGCTCTACACCACGAGCAACACAGCTGAAGAACACCACATGTTTACATGAACTGTAACTAAGCAATACTGTACATTAGCTCACTGTTGTCTGGGAATCCCACCCTTTCTCTATCCCCCCTTAATTACGTTTAGCCTACATCTAATTCAGTCTCTCTCAAAGCAATTGCTATGAGAACAACCATATAAATTAGTGGTTTAAGGGGACATTTCCACTTTGGAGGACTTGCCATTATTCAATGGGCTATAAATGAATTATCTTGTTGTCCTGGTAACCAGGGCTCTTGCATCAACTAGTGGGAGCTTTTTTTTACCTCTTACACAGATATTTCATTCAACCTTACAGAGCGTGGGCTAAAACAATGCCACATATGTCACAAAGGACGTGAAATGAGACCAATATCCGAAGCGTGTCCTAAATAAACAAAAAGGCAATTGTTCATTGAAGTTGTGGTTTATTTTTGGAATCTGACCCAGCCTGTTTATGTATTTTTGCAAACAGACTTTTACATGTCATGCATGTCTGCTAAAACATGACGACAAACCATCAACTGTGCAGGTCACAGCACATACACAAGCATGTTTTTTTAAAAAAAGGGTGAGGTCTGGTGAGAACCACCGCGTCTGTTTGTTGATCAGACTGCAGGACACCCATGAAAATAATCTCTGAGCAAGCATGATAACAGATACATCAACAGCTGACAGCAGTCCATACCTCTCCTTTTTGTTGGTTCTTTACGGATGGCTTCAGAAATGCGGCTTATTTTTAGGTTGTGTGGCTTGTAGGGGCTAATGAAAGGTCATCAAAATATTTCAAAGGGCAAAACAGGAGGGAAAAACAATGGCAGGCCGGGGTGTGTAGAATGTTGCGTTGCCCCACCAGTGATCTGATAGTGTGTGAAAACTACAAGCAGGGTTGAAACTGGTGACCGGTTTGACTGCCAAAAATATCCTTCTTTTACGTATGAGCACAAGGAAAATACCTGTATTAACCTCATCAGCACACCCACTGATTTTCGAATTCTGAGGTAAATAATTTAATCACAAGTATGTGTTGAATGTTGTTGATTACAATTGATGCGTCTTTCATTTTCTAAAACCAATTTAAACACGTACCGCATTTCCAAGGGAGGCTAGTTGGCCAGAGGCTTTAAAAGCTTGTCTTTTTGTTAAATCATTTGCATTAATTCTTCAAGTTTAATCATGCATTATGAGATGGGAGGTTTTGTCTAACAGGTGAATTTCAGGTTAAGCTCTGTTATTGTAATTGCTGTGGGTGGAGAGTGTGTGTGTACAGCTTCATATAAACGGTGCTTTATAGAGAACAGCAGGTTCAGGGTGAGTAGATAACCAGAGCTTAACCTATATAACTGTGAATATATATCTACTGAATAGTACAGAACAATACAATGCACTTTAAAATGCATGTTGAAATGCTACTACAGTCATTTTTAAAATACATAATCTATATGTTAACTAAATCTGTCAATACTTAGAGTTAAAACTAACGTGGCACACTTAGATATGGCCAATGGCTTTAATTAAAAAACAATAATAAAAACCACTGTGTTTAGTAAAAAACCAAGTTAAAAATAAATTGTGCTGTTATTCATATAAAAGTAAATGCCACTGTAAAAGAATTTAACAGTGACAAAAAATGCAAAATTTTAAAACCAAACTGAATAAAGCGAAACATGTACACACAGAATAAGGAAGATGTTTCAGAAATGCATAGAAACTGCAAGTTGAAGCTTTTAAAGTGTCTGCAGGAACAGAAACTTCACTAACTGAGCGACGTCGCCTCCTACACAGCTCAGAAGGGCTGATTGTGAAACAATCAATCCTTTGAACTCAATGAATGTCCTGCTTGGTTTGTGTATGTGTTTCTCTCACTTTTGGGGATCTCCATTAGGGCCTTCTCTAAAAAAACTCTTCCTTTTAGTAGTTTCATAGCACACAGACACAGACGCAGATACAGACACTGACGCAGATACAGGCACTGACGCAGATACAGGCACTGACGCAGATGACGCAGATACAGACACTGACGCAGATACAGACACTGACGCAGATACAGACACTGACGCAGATACAGACACTGACACTCACAGACACTGACACACTGACACCCTGACACACACACATACAGACCCTGACACACACACATACAGACCCTGACACACACACATACAGACCCTGACACACACACATACAGACCCTGACACACACACACAGACCCTGACACACACACACAGACCCTGACACACACACACACACACACACACACACAGACCCTGACACACACAAAACACACAGACCCTGACACACACACACACACAGACCCTGACACACACACACTGGCACAAAAAGCTCTAAATATCAGATCAATATCAGAAACTAAAATGGCATATGAGAATCAACAAATGCACCAAGTTCTGGACTGAACTGGTTATCATCAAAGGTACCAACCCAACAACATCTGCCTCTAATGGGGGATTCCCTTACTGCTCAAGCATGTCTATTATGGAAACACTGTTTTCCATGCAGATAATGATACCTCAGAAGGCTGACCTTCCCAGAACAATGCGGAAGAAGGCACAAAAGGAGGTCTTGTGGCTCTCTTTGCGGCTCTGTCTCAATCGGGCCGCAGAAGCTCTCATTGTTGTGGCCTGAATGGATCCTCTTATAAGATGGAGGGCCGCCCATACTGACTTCTGTCAGAGCACAGATGACAGGGCAGATAGTCTGCGCAGACACTGTTGTAAATGAGCCCTTTGTTGGCGTCGGCTCCACTACGGGAGGCAGAGGTGATGGTTCTGAAACGCAGCAACCTGCCACAAAGCGTCTGGATGAGCGGCAAAGAGCCGCAGAACTTCATGCGGCGCAAACTGCTTTAGGCAGTTAGTTAGCTAGAATATAAACAACTGCCAATGGAATGTGGCTGCAGCTATTATAATTCCAGAGAAATGAAGTTGGAAGGCTTTGGTTTATGCCTCGGGTAATTTAGAGAATGGCTGCATTCTCCTCAAATACCTTGAAGTGACAACACAAGGAGTGCGCATGCACACTGTCTTTGAGATTCAGAGGCGTTTAATCAAACTCATCCTGCAGAAACAAAAGGTGTATTCTTACAGATGAATTCGAAACAGAAACTTGCTGCTTGCAAAATATGAAAACAGAAAACCTTTTGTTTTATGCACATTTATTCTAATAATTTACAGTAGAAAAGAATCTTTAAAAAATGGTGCTGGTTAACTAGCAACAGCCTTAACATTCACCAGCAAAATAAAGCTGGTAACAAAAGTAGCCTTGCTGGTTATGAAGTTCAGAATTCAATGCTAGCAATGCCATCCAAAACGGAGGGAAAACGCCCTGGCTGAAGTTATTGGAGACTTATGAATGAAAGCATGGAAAGATCCTGTCAGGATCCTGGGTACAGTCAACGCAGACACAGTGTGAAAGGTGTAAAGTGTTCAAGGATATCTATCAGAGCCAATCAGAAAACAAATGAACAGAAAGTGCCATATAAGGATGTTTGTTCCCAAGCCTGGAGGACAAGCCATGCAACAAACTCTGCAGCATTCACCCCCGATGCCCCAGGAGTATTAATAACAAACTTCTCCCATCTTTCCCTGCAAATGCAGCAAATGACAACCTGCTGAGGTTCAGAAAAGAGTTGACAGATCCATAGCAGCCCTGTCAACAAGTTATTCTCACAGCTGCAGCACAGTGCAGTCCCCCCCCGCGGGCATGCAGCCCACCTGCATCGTGGGCCAAATTATGAGCTCATAAAGGAATCGACGATTGGGTCATTGTCAACCCAGGAGTCATCACTCATGTGTGGGCATCACGAGGGCGGTGAGTGGGCCAGGCACTGCTCAGATGCTGACGACATCATGTTACCTCGGAACGTATCGCCTCACCCGGAGTCTGTGAATAAAGAGGTCACAGGGGTCGTGAGCTCATTCGCTCCCTGTGGTCTAAATACAGTCCAGTATTAGGCGGTAAATGGCAGCTATGTGGTCTGACTGTACGCAGGCATGACCAAAGCGCCGAGGCCTCTGAAACATCTGCGTGACTCAGGGTTCGATCACAAAAGTGTATCAAAATGTCTTTCAAAGTCCAGTCAGCAAGTCATCAGGGCTCCCTGTTGCTAAGCAACACTAACAGTCCCCGTTATGCTACGACTGGTGTCTATCAGATGAGTGGAATGCTTTTGTTCCCTTTGATCACTAAGGGACACAAGATGGTCACAGCAGACTTTAACAAGGTACTTCTTACAGTGCTAGCGGGCTGTGCCACGTGCTCTCGAGCTCAGCTAGTCAAGGGAAGCCCTGGGCCTCATTCCAAAAGTCACCAGGCCCGCGTTTATTCAGGGTGATGTCAGACGAGGCTGGGATTACACCCAAACTGCCCAACGCACCCCAGCCAAATACAGACAGGCCCAGACACGATGCTGAATGTGCACAAACCCAGCTCAGCATTACTGTATATCAGTCAACACCCAGTTCTTATTTACTCTTCTGCTTCCCTTCAATCCAACTCGATTGCCTTTTAAATGATCAAGTCCAATACAGTATCTCAATAGATTAAACAGTGATAATGGAAGCACTGGATGTATATATGCAAAGCATACAAGCATAAAATCATGACATAAAAGCATATTTAAATTGGTCATAGAACAAACTTTCCCTGATCTACAAAGACAAAAGAGATTTTTGTATTATAAAGTCATACAGTAATTCTAAACTTTCTCCCCAGTGAAATAAGTCTGTTCTGAAGTTTCAGGAAATGCATGCATAGAATCACATGTACAGTCACATTTAAATGTTATGAGCACATATTTGGTGTTTAAATATCTGACCTACCCAGTCATGGTAAACTAATATGGAGGAAGATGGATGGATATCATTACTAAACAACTAACAATCTAATTCTATTATTCCTAAAATTGTGGCCAAAATTGGCCCTTAAAAAACAGAAACAAAGATCAAGGCTTGTCAGTTCTAATTCATCTGAATGTGGATTGAATAAATCTTAAATTCAACAGTTAAAGCTAAAAGCTAAATATTTGCACAAGGTTACGGCCTGAGATGTGGTGAGCTACACTTTCAACACAAACATACAAGTTGGAGCGACATTTATGAACGACTCTGCATGACGCATCAAACCCAGACAGATAAAAGGTGAACTAAATTACTGTACCTGACACCCATGACTGTCTCACCTTTGCTTAGTTTCAATGCATCACAAGACAGGACAAGACTGCGGTTCCCACTCTACACACTCATACAAGGGCTGTGATGCAATCTGCACAAGCCACACATTTGACTTCAATACAGATTTCCAACCACAATAGTAAGGGGTTATGAGGAAATGAATGACGCCACAGCTGAAATGACCTGGGAAAATATTTGAAGATGAGTTGAGTTTAAACTAAAGACACAAAAATGCTCAGTGTTTATTCAGACAGAAGTGGTTATTCAAACAGAAATATGTGCAATTCTGTTTCTCTTTAAATCAACACTGTGCAATATAAGATAACAGTATTTTTTAAACACTTCAAATTCCAAGCATGAGGAAACCGAAAACTAAAACTTGTTATTTTTCCAAAATTGCGCAGTCCTCAACACCATTCCCTCATGCAAAATACACAGAAGTACGTCACTGTCGCGGACTGACACCTGAATAACAGGCTGGGTTTTTTTTTTTTTACTTTTTACCACACAAAGATGAGATGTGTTTGTCATGTCTTCAGTAACTAAAGATAAAAGCCTGTTGCATCTCTTTTAAGTTATTTTAGCTGCCCGCAACTGCATTGATCTAAAGCTGTTTGAAAAGGAGGCCGGACCTCCCATGAGGCCACAGGTGGCCACACACACTCCTATAGATCAGGTAAACACCTGAACAGCACTGTAAGTGATTCAGATCAAAGACCTGACGCATGTGAACCTTGTCTGAACATTCACCTTTATGATGTCAGTAATGTGGTCCTGGCTCAAGCTCTAAACCTACAGTGACACAAGCTGCATAACATGTCAAACAGAATTCTTCATCAAACCAGCCACAGAACCTAAAGAGTTAAAAGGAGATTTAACAGAACACTACAATGCCACAAAACCTATGAGACCTCAATGCAACATCCCACAAGTGGAAAAACACAACAGCCCGCTGAACTGTCACTCGCCTAATGACATTTGTCATCACTGTTTCCAATAATACGACAAGTCCTTTGAAAGTCAAATCAAGAAAAAGCGTCAGCTTTCTCGCACACGTCACAGAATTTGGTCCGAAGACCACCTACAGGGTTCCACTGTGTAACAACTAATTCATTCAAACCATTTCTGTGGAAATATGCTATTCAGGTCAGGTCAAGATTAAACATAATAATAAAATATATCTTATTCTATAATGCTGTGTGTGATATTCAATGCAATAATGCTTTTGGTTTGAAAAATCTATTTCAATTTTATTTAGAAATTGTGTTTGAAGAAAATTATAATTATATAAAAATCTATAAATATATAACACAATGCATCTAAAATATATTATCAACATATTATTTATTCCAAAAAAATCATATATTCCAAATACCGTTTGTGTGCCAGTCTCTCTGCATTAACCTACAACTTTTAACTACACATAGATATATGTATTAAATGTATAACTTATTGCAATACATACCGTGATTTACATATTTACAATATCTTGATAAATCTTGCAGCCACTTACAAAACATATAATGCAAGTTACTTTGGATAAATGTGTCATTTAAATGTGAAACTACAGACAGAGGCATGACTGAAGAATTTCACAAGGCCCCAGAAGCCCATGTGGTTTTTAACACAGTGATGGAAACAAAGTGACATATGACCATCAAATTAACCACACATACCAGCCCTTTAAAAGCACTGAACAAGATAACATCAGACTGGGGGCTTCCTCCAGCAAACAAGGAGTGTGAAATTCTGAATGTGCATGCAAAACTGTGGGAGAAACATGCAAACATGATCCAATGGAAAACAATCACTCATGTATTTGAGTTTCTAGAGAAATACAAGCCATCATATTCGACTACTGCCTCCGTGTCGCAAAGCTACACAAAAACCACTAAAATGTTTTCCAGATCAAGATTATTAAAGTTCAAATTTATGATCTATGACTATCAATTCAAAAATATTCTCATAAACGCAACTCTTTCAATGCTGAGCACAAATACAAATAATGTCAAATAATTACAAATACATTATTTAGTTTAATTCTTTACATATTTTGGGCATCTTCTAAAATTACTTAAAATTATCCCTTGATATTCAGATCTGTTTTAAGTGATCTCATCAGTTTGCCACTTATCTCCACTCATATAAAGGCTAGGGTCTCTTATTTCATTACTGCACAAATTACAACATCAGTGTATTGTTAAAAAGAGCACAAAAACGTAAAATACAACAAAAGCTGCCATGATGTTCCACAATATACTTGAAACTGACCCTTGCCACAAATTACATTTAAGCTGAATATTGTATCAAAATTGTGTGATTCATAGCTGCATGTATTTATAGACTTTTTATCCAAAGCCACACTGTAAGTTCTGTACAAACCCTTTTTGTTATATCAATGTTTTGGGATTCATTACGACATATTGGTGTTTACACTGAGATTCATGAGCACATAAGCATATCTGACTACTTCAGAAAGTGGTTTTGATGACTACCTCTAATGTGGTTTGAGCCACCAGATTCTACACTGTAACACTTGGACCCAGTTCACACATTGAGTTTGTAAATGGATTACCTGAGGCAGATGTTAACACCAGTTAATACCACCTTTGATACCAGGAATCTGTTGCATTTTAATAGTTTTTGTAAGCTTTGATTAAACAACCTTTGAGCAGCTACCTTGATTCAGCTATGTTTCTTTCATAAGCATCTAACAAATCTTTATGTAAATCTCTCAGTATTTCTGAAAAGCATAATGTTAATGCAGCCCACAGCTTGTGAGATGCCTTACATGTTTGTGAATGTTACTCACCTCTAGCTCCTTGATCTTCTCATCTGCTGTTTTCTGCTTGTCCAACAGTTGATTGGCTATCTCATCTTTTGACTGTAAAATAAACCTGAAACACAGTGAAAAGGTCAAAATCAGAGTTACTCTCACTCACTTATGTCATTCCAAACCTGTATGAATGTTTTACTTCTGAGGTATACAGAGGTAACCAAACACCCAGTGGCTTCCATTGCCTGGACACAAAACCACTGAAGTAATTCTCTAAATATCTTCTTTTGTGTTCCACAGAAAAAAAAGTCACATAGGTTTGGAATGACTTGAGAGTGAGTAAATGATAGAAACATTTTTGAGGTTGGAGGCGTACATACATGCGTCCAGCACCCTCGTACATGCGAGTGCTGTCTGGGAGTGAGGTGATCTCTACATGCGTGAAGTTTGCGTGTTTTTTCACACGGCTCAGCTGTTCTATCTGCAGGTCTGCCAGCTTCACCTTCTGCTGAGTGTCAATCATTTTGGCCTGCAGTTCTGCAAAGGCCTGCAGTACACATGTAAGAACCGCAGTTTAGGGTCGATCTGTTGCAACAGTCAAATCTAATTCAAGCACTACAGGAAACAATTTTCTGATGATCTCAGCATCTGATATCATCAGATATGAATCAGGAAAATAACCAAGTGTGCATCAAAATATTATCCACATTTGATCACAACAATGATCATTGTAAAGTTATTATTACAACAAAAACTATATATTACAACATAAACTATAAACTGCTATATTGTTAATAGCCACCAATGAAAACAACAGACAAAATAAAGATTTATAAAGCTTCTTACACTGTTTGAATACATCAATACCTTACAGTTACAGTAGTTACAACAGCAGTAGCAACAATAGTATTTTAATGTAAGTTACGGTTCCCATGGTGATATTATTCCAATGAGATATAATGGCAATACTATATGAGAAATGAATATGAAAGGTGGCAGCTGCCACACGTTAGCTGCTACCCTGCGATATAATAGTTTCTTACAGCATAATTCTGGTCTTACTGGCCTTTTAAACCCTTTATTCGCTACTTTATCACAAAGAAATGTAAGTACGAACTCCCTCTGTTTCTGTTAAATACACAATAAACCTAAATAATCGTTTACCTTCTTTAGCTCGAGGTCTACGGGAGCCGCCATTATGCTGATACAGTGAGCCACTGCGCATGCGTTAAACCCAAACCAGGCTAGCGATCTGCCTACATAAAAGCGTTTCTGAACAAGCAGTTCCGACCCAGATTAGCATCAAATCACAGTAGATTTATAGACTCAACCTTAATCTTAAAAGGTGTAACGCATGAAGTGGCTAAACCTGGTGCTTAACTTACAATAAGTAGACAAATGTTGCTGTTGTGTTACTGTTATGTAAACGGTAACTGTAATGTAATATTGTATTATTCTTGCAACGAACCGACACATTCTAACAACATACTCAGAATTGAGCATATTTCCCCAATAACCAACATAAACACTTAACACAGATCTCACAAACACTTCAAAATGTGACAAAAAATGGTTTATTAAAGTGAACAGCTGTAATGCTTGAAAATGCCATTGCTTGGTTATACTTGCTTGCAATTAGTTACTGAAATTCTGCAATTATTTAAAACACATAGTACTTTAGAAGTACCTTGATAAATATATTCAGATTTATTTAACTTAATTTAAGCTACACTTTCTTACAGACTATCCACAAATCTACAATGTCAAAAACACTGGGTCTTTTACACTTCTCCACAATACATCGTTTCTGATTGTGAAATTGCATTTTTAAAGCACCTGCGTTTTCACAGTTTACATTATTAAAATCTAAAAAATTGTATCTGAGGGTCCAAACCGTACATAGGATGAGCATAACAGTCTTATTAAAACATTATTTGAATATAATCAATAATAAATATTCATTAAAGCATATTTAAAAACAACTTACAAAATTGTTACATATCACAATAAATAACCTATACATAAATAAATAATTACAAGAGCAGTGGGGGGTTTCAGGCTGAAGTGGACCACCTAGAAACACCTTTATAAAAAATAAATAAGCCACAACAAAGAAAAAAAAACAAGCAACTGGATTTCCATTTTATGCTAGGAGGTTGCGTTATACATTCATCATGTTCTACACGTCAGTTCATAGGACTGATAGGACATAGGAACAGAAATACGAACTTTTAAAAATTAATAAAGTGAGGAGGCACTTTAGGGCACAAATCTGAGAGGTTTTTAAAACCATTTCTAGACGTTGCTAACAATGATACTGCTTCCATTAGCATAGTTGTTTACACATCAGCCAAGTGCTTTGCTCTCATCACTTGTCCACATGGCATTTCAGCGTTCTAAAAAAGAACAAAAATATGAATTAATAACATTTATTATTACCGTAATAGTGTGTAGCATGTACGTGAAATACACAAACAGAATTTTTCAACACACACATCTATTTATTAAAACTATGTACCTTTCACTGCTGATCACTGCACTGAGGTTGTCTCAAGTTTGACCTTTTCTTCACTGTCCTCCTCAGCATCATTTCTTTTGTGGTACCTGTGTGAAAAGACATACACTGAATGACACTTTCATGGAAATTTAAAACAAATAAATGGCTTAATGATTAAGAGCAATTGACCGCTGGTTTATGGGAACTGACCTCAATGCCAGCAGAATTCCAATAATTGTGAGACACATGAGGGACAGGACCACCGCCATTACAGCTAAAGCCGTGGTCCGACTGTAACGCTGTTCCTCCTTAGCTACTGGTAGTGTGAAAACGTGGCATCGCTCCCCTGAGTAACCCGCATCACATCTGTAACACAGACCATTTACAAACTTAACATTTAAACCAGGAAGAAAATAAATGCAGCTTTCATTGTGTTAGCAGAACCTAATAGTATTACATTTGGTTTAAAAAAGCACTTTCTATTCCTCTATTCTACATAAGTTAGTTATTTGAACATAATAAATAATAAAACTATAAGATGATAATATATATTTTTTAATGAATCACTTTGGATAAAAATATCTGCTGAATAAACATATATAAATGTAACCGTTATGTTTGAATAACTTTAGATAAATGTACAAGGTGTTGTACAAAGTTGGAAAAAAACAACTTACACACAAGTGTGAGACTTTAACTCCTTCAGGTAGTGACACACTCCATGAATGCAGAAATTTTTGTATTCCCCCAGGCAAGGGTTTTTCTTCCTCCCCCTGCCCTTTCCTTTGCCCTTCCTTCTGTCTTTTCTCTTGTTCTCAGTAATGGGCATCATCGACGGATGTTTGGGCTTTGTGGAAAATGCCACTGTTGAGTAAGAAAGAGCAATGATGTAAGTCCATTATGATCTAACCTTGTATAATATTCTATTAAACTGTCTTAGCAAATGAAACAGACTTGTATTTCCTGTGGATGTGTTTAAACACTTCTGTTGTTTTGTCAAATAATCTTTATCCATTGTTTAGCAGTTATGAATCACAACTTGTTATTTAAACAATATAAATCCCATAAAGGTCCACATATATACCAGACTGATATTGGATTAGCCAACATTTAGATACTTTGAGATTTAAAACGTGAAATAAAAAGTGTGTAAAATGGATGTATGCATAAGCATTTTCACTTGTGAAGTCCACCTTCATTTAAATTCAGCAGTTATTTGGTGCATACTAATTCCTTATTCCCTATAATGATATATGTCATTTATCACTAATATTATATCGTCCATCGTCCACCCTGCTCTCCAGATATCTTCATTGGACTTTAATAACATCATGTAGGTCGTCCACTGGTACAAACTGTATTCCGTGATAAGAAGCAACTCTACCTCTTGGCAGGGAAGGTTCATAATCCCCGGAGACATAGTCGTCGTCATATTCAATATCATACAAAGACGATTCCTCGTCCACGTGATGTTCAGTCGTSCGTGTTTCTTCCAGGGTTTGAATAAAGTTGACCACCGTAGTTCTGGGTTTGGCGACCACCGTAGTTCTGGGTTTGGCGACCACCGTAGTTCTGGGTTTGGCGACCACCGTAGTTCTGGGTTTGGCGCTTTCATACCTGTCCGTAGAGGCGCCACTACACACCTTTAGTAACACTGTAACAGAAGACACTCTTTATATATCTTAAATACATATTCTATATACTTCAGACACGATAGTACATAGATCAAGTAAATAAACAACCGCAAAGTTCAAGACAATGGTGGGATTACGAGTACAATAATGATAATAAATGGGAAACAAAGCGAATGTCTCAGATATGCGTCAAAAATATTTACTATAACCTCATAGCAGCAACCAAAACGCACATAAAATGAGTCTTGTAAAAATGTAAAAAAAAACATGTAAAAATGAGTCTGAAACTCATATTCATGTAAAACCTCGTGGAAGACAGTCATGCTCTTGTTGGGCAGGACCGAGTAAATGATTACAGCAGTCGCTGTCTCTACTTAAAGACTTGTTTTAAACACTTACCGAATAAATAAACGAGAAAGATATGAAGTCGTAACGTATCCATATTTTTTTAATAAGATCCGAAAATGAGACCAAAAGCAGTTGTCCCGGTAACTCCAGCACCGTCCGCGACCTGTACCGAATGCGAGCGCTGCGGGGACTGTGTCAAAAGTCCTGACACAGAGATGCAGTTATATAGACTCACAACAGTCTATACAGTCAACACTTCCTCTTTATGAACCGCCGGCCACACCTAATCAATTATTCAGTATTATGATTCTCCATCTGGCCGAGATGAAGTAATATTGTGAGGAATCGATAAAGGACAGTGTTGCTTTTACTGTCCTATTACTAATTTTGTCAACATCGGAAAAAATTACATCAAGATGCTATAAAGATGTAATAAACCAGCACTTTAAGAATAAACTACATCCTTAGTTACATAAATAGTAACGCATCTGTTATTTAGTATTTATTTCCAGTTTTGTGAAAAGGTAAAATTGAACGTTAACCAGATTAATGCACATTTAACAATTTATCTCGAATGATCCTTTACTAAAACACACGGATCTTGCATATTACACAGCAAGGCTTGGTGGGTTATTGGTTTATATGTTGGTTAAATTGATTTATGCCCTGAAAGATTAAGATTTAACAGCTAACCATTCCCAATGGGACCACTGGCTCCACCTTGCGCCCAAAAAATTAATATAAAATATTGAGACACAAACCCAACTTTATAAACGTTATTTTAGCAGATCAGACATATTTGCTGATTCAGTTTTAACTATCCTCTATTGTTGAACCTTTGATAAATGCAGTTTGTTGTTCTAACCTATTGTGAAACAAAAAAATAAAAAGCCTCTTTAATCCAGACATTAGTAAACATTTATTAACAATACAAACAAGATGATTGAGATGTCTACAGTAACAAATTAAAAATATGCAACCATCTTGTACTGAAGTAGGCAGACGCAAAAAGAAAACATTTTCCAGTTTATTTTTAAAAAGCAGTTTCAACAGTTGTTTTCCTCTTTATAAAAAGTGAAGCTGAAACACCTAATGCCATGCAAGGCCAGTGCTCTACAGTCCTTAGAGTGAGTGAGACATTTGCAAGATATTTACAAGCACAACCGTAACTAATGGGGTTAGTGGACAGTTGCCACAATGTGAGCCGTTAAGCTGGCCCACAAGAACTGCAAAAAATATAATACTGATTTCAGGGGTGAAGTTCAGGTTACAGGTGGTACAGGAGTGAATCGGGGTCTTCCAAAGCCGTCACAAAGAACCAAGCAGATGATATCATCAACCGACTCTCAGAAGAAAGGTATTCCTCCAGTTGCATCTACATACCCCAGCCCCCTCCCATGCCATTCATACCCACAGAGCCACGGCTGCCGCCATAGTAACTGCTGTTCATTCCGCTCTGGTTGTCTGTGGAAGTACAAGAAAATGTGTCAGAAAGCAGAAAATACAGCCAACGTTCAACAACAATGAAACCCAGGGGCATACGGTTAACACGCACTGTAGTCGTTGTAGCCTCCCATGTTGGACTGGTTGTTGTACCCTCCTGTGTAGCCGCCACCCATTTGTTGCCCTCCGTGCCCATAGGATGACTGGTTTCCTAGGAAAAAACAATAGATGCATTTTTGGGTGAGAACGTAAAATGTCTGATTTTTAAAAGCAGATTTTTAAGTTAGCCCTAGCCTTTGACAGCATGTCCATGGAAAGAAACTCACTTAAGACACCTTTCATTGTTTATTGTGTGAAATAATCAATAGATATTCCATACAAACAGACAAAAACTCTAAACATGACATCATGACGATTAGCTTAAACTTTAACTTACCCATTCCACCCATCATTTGCCCTCCGTAGCCTCCATTACTCCCTCCTGCTGTTGAGTTCAGGAACAACTCAACGTAACGATGCTCTATAAAGGAAAGAAAAAAATCACAATTTAAGCATTTTAATTTAGAGAAAGCCCACATTTCATTTGCATCCAAATACCTTTATGTGAATCTGTAATACAGAACTTACGCATGTTGGCTTTGTCTTTTGACATGGCAGCTACAGCATCCTCGTGGGTTGCAAATTCAACGTCAGCCTCACCAGTTACCCGCCCATCTGGACCGATCTCGATATGCACACGGACCGGGTTCAGAGGTGAGAAAAACTGTGATGAAAAACAAACAGCATTCAAAATGTTAATCAAAGCATAAGACGTTTTATTAGTACACCAACAAATATAATAAATTCATAATGATTATCAAACAGTATATTTACATTGTAGATATCAGGTTCTGTTGCCCGGTAAGGAAGTCCCCTCATGTGAACACAATGACCAGTGGTACTCTGAAAATTACCGCCGTCGCCATAACGACCATCTCCTGTAAAAAATTAAGATGGTACATTTGAAACCGTTGGAAAAGCAAAAATAGGGCACAAGATGCACATCAGAGGTCGATCGCACCTCCACCGTATCCCCCGCGTCGCATCCGATCGAAGGACCCACCGCGACTCATGCCGTTGTAGCCCCGCCCCCCTCCGCTGGGCCGATCGTAAGGGCCCGGTCTCTGCATTCCCATACCTTTCCTCGGGGGCTCGTAATGTGTTCGCACTTCCGCTCTGCTGCTTTTAAAGATCTCAATGTACCTATAACCATACAGATTGTGTTATGGTGCTAATTCCTGTTTGTGACAGAAATGCAAGGACTTAACAGCAACACACCTTTTCATTGGACACAAACAATAAACAGAAGCATTACGGACCTTCCCCTGTATTTGCATTTGTGCATTTGGCAGAGCCCTTATCCAAAGTGACTTACGTTGTGTTCACAGGTATACGCGTAATCGATCATGCACTCCCTAGGACTCGAACCCACAATCTTGGCGTTGCTAGTGCCGTGCTCTTGTATTACCGTAAGGCATTACAGCATAAACTCAGAATTTGAAATAAAGTTATATCGATGCCATCTTGTTTACAAATCCAACCGCTTTGAGAAAGAATTTGCATGTGGGTCTATCTTTAACGCTCTCCTCAGATGCATTGTAGCAACAGTGTTCTCAAAAATGACTACGGTGCAACCTTACCAAATATGCTGCAATTCAGGCATTGAACTCAACAGACTGACTCACACTGCTGCAACAAATAGCAACATGTTACACACTTTAAAGTTGACTGCTGGATTTAAAGTACATTGACTTTTTCACAATGCCCCAACAAACACCAATGGGGCTATGTCCATAAATTTAGATTTTTTTTTTGAGGCAGTGTGAATTTAGCTACTGTGCTAATGTTGTAAATTGACGTCCATTACACCTTCCTGTGTAGAATCGCATACAGACTGGCTTGCAAGGCAATTGTTTGCATGCATACGAATTATAATCCCATGATGACCAAGTGTGCCATTGCTGTGCATTAAATATGCTTTTCTTAAGTTTGTGTTCTTCTGATGATCGCTGCTCTACAGATATTAAATATAAAATAAACATTTAACCCAAGGCCCTCTGGTAAGGACGTGTGCGTGTCCATATATGGCGTGTGTAGGTTAATGTTGCATACCACTTTACATGTTTACTTTAGTAAGGGTTTACCATATAAAAACAGCTTAACTTCCAACCATCCATCCCCACCTGTGCCCTATTCTTTCCTTGTGTTTCTTTAGAGCCTTTTCAGCTATATCCTGTGAAGCAAACTGCACGAAGGCCTCCCCCGTACTCCTCCCCTGGAAGTCCACCGGCAATGTAATCCCATTTGGCACGATTTCCAACCCTTCAACCCAAGGACAGATAACCCCAACGGGGACATATTAAACAAATCACAAGCCCATTTACATTGTTTTTCTTTTCTTGAATGACAATAAAACAAAAATGCAAATTGCAATGAATGATCCTACTGGGAGAGTTCCAGCACTTGGGAACATGGTTTACAAATAGGCGAGCATTCCAATGACTTGGTTTAGACTACATGGTAAAGTGGCCATCCCAAGAGTTGGTAGCTGACAGAGAGCGACTTTAAATCCCAACACAGTAGAATAATTTGGTAAAACAGTGCTGTAAAAAACGTGCAATTATAAATGGATATGGAACCAATAGTACTGCAAAAATCAATGTGCCAAATTATTCATGGACAACCATGGGAATGGCCAAATGTACCTCACTGAGGTCTATGCTGGGCCATTATTTCCAATGCACATGTGAAGGGTTGAAGAAACAGGGTTAGCATACCTGAAAAAAACTGCACAATCTCTTCCTTGCTACATCCAAAAGGAAGCCCACGCAGTCTGACCAGTCCGTCTCCTTCAGTCTCTGGGCAGTTTGGACCAGTGTGCTTAATAACCCAATCCATTTCTACATTATTCGACTTGAATACTGCAAAAAAAAAAAAATGCCTTTAATGTCATTACACCAATAAACATGAGAAAACATCTATTCATATGACAACACATACCTTCTACATATCTATGTCCCATTGTGTCTCTGTCCTTTTTGACCGCGATTTTAAGATCTTCCTCTGACTCTAGCTCCACAAAAGCTTCTCCACTCGGCCTGCCTTCTCGTGTATATGTGAAGTGAATGGCTGTCCCGCTGTTGGCAATTTTGCAGCCTGAAAAAAAACATTCACTCAAACATTTAAACATCTTTTCAACTGAGGCTGACAGTCAGTCAACAGCTAAACTTCAATGTCTTACCTGAAAAAAACCTGGACACCTCTTCCACAGAGCATGACCATGGCAAACCCCGAACACGGACAACAAATCCTTCGTCATCAGCCATGATAATATAATGGATCTACCTTTAACCTGCAAAAGGAGAAACTGACAATGTTTAGTAAATACCCAAATACCACTATTGGAGAAAAATATAAATAACAAACAGAACAATAAAGCTATCAATACGGAGCAACAGTTACTTGACAAACACAAATTCTACGTATAGTCTTTGCAATACTGGTGCTCACACTAGCCGTTGTGGAATAGTTCATTCAGACAGCTTTAAAAGCTTTTTTAAAATAAACGAAATCAATTGTTGCATAGGTAAAAAAATATGGCATGAAAACAGTTTAACAAACGCATTTGTGTTGTATGTGCATTAAGCAAAATTTCCGCAGGAGCGAAACAAAGAACGGACGCGGGCCTGCGAAGGCCGGGAGGACCGCAACAAATATTCCTATAACTCAAACAGTAACGCCGTTTGTACTTCAGACATTTAACCCTGCCATGAATTTTAAATAAAAGTTATTCTGGAAAAAAAAGAAAGAAATTCTGGAAATGTACCTTAGCAATAACAATATTTTATCCAGCCGGTGTGGTCACGTTTGGACGCTTCTTCGCTTTTCATTCACCACACAAATCGCGACAACTTCCGGCAAGCAGACACGCCCACTTCCGCTTTCGGATTCAACGTGTTGATTCAGAAAGCACACATAATGTATTCTTAATTCAAATTGAAGTGTGTTTTAAACACATCTATGATCGTTTACTATCTGCATAGTTACTTTCTGTTTTATATTATATTATACTTTATATTACTCCATCCCTCTGGCGTTCTTCAGATTGTTTTACATTACATAATGAATTAACTAATTTTATATCATGATCAATGTAAACATTCAGTTATTTCAGTAGTACCGGAGAAAAACTTTAAGACGTTTTGAGTAATATAATCAAAACCTTGGAGGATGCGGGCATCGATCCCGCTACCTCTCGCATGCTAAGCGAGCGCTCTACCATTTGAGCTAATCCCCCGCCTGCAGAACCAGCGCTGCATCGCACTACACATCGATCAGACCGCGGTGACTAGTTTACGTTTTATCATTTTAGAGGAATACAAACAGATTTTATGCTTCTTTATAACTACATAATGCAATATTTGACTATCAATTACTAATAGTTCATTCATAAATAAAATGAATTATATTTTACAAATAACATTTTATTACGAATACAATTTATTTGCTTCATTTCCGGTAAGGGGTTACCAGTCAAAATAAAAGCTATAATACGATTATCGTTATTAGAACATGCGGCAGATGTGAATTAAGTTACTGCGTTTCTCATTCATAATATGTTCCTTTGATTGATGACAAACTTGCCTCCTGTCTGTGAAAAAGACTAAATACACTAGACTGTCTAACGATACAATACATTATAGTACAATGTGAAATAAAATGTATCAAGCTAAGAAAACGTGTTGCATAAATGAGCTGCTTGTGTTGATCCAGAATACGATATTTTCTATCTTTTTATAATCATAACACAAGGGGCAGAATAAAGTAACAAGCAAAAACTTTTATTAAAAACTGAAATTAACAAACAATAAAACATAAACAACACAAATATAACGTCTGTTATAAGGTTGCATGCACAGGTTAACACTGAAACACAAGTCACTTTAACTCACTCCAAAGTATGAAAACCTCCAAATTACATGTCCAAACGACAGACTTCAAAGCAATATTTTACACAACACACATGTGAACAAATAAATGGAGGTTATTCAGACCCTTAGAGCATAAGGGCAAATTTTTTGTTGGAAAATTCACACCGGATATGCACATTTACATTTGATAGCTAGACACTTGTCATGCCAAAGGAGCTGTAGAAACGTCCCCTCATGACAAAATGGCGAGCGGAGTTGGAAGTAAGTATTGCTCATTGTCTGTCTTTATATATAAATACGTAAATATGAAATGCATTTTGGTTATATTCGTGCATGCTGCAGAGAAGCGATGTTTAAAGGTGCATGACAGCGCGTGCAGAATGGATGCTGTGATGCGCGTGCATACGCGTTGCGGCGTTTGACAGGCAGAAGTCATTGATGTGAATGACGCCCATTGGATGAATTGCTGTACTCTTTACTAAAACGAAACGTTTAGACTACATTTTTAACTGAGATCCATGAGATGATGTCGTAGGACGTTAGCCATCACATTTCTTTTTGCTGTTGATGCAACGACCATGTAAAATGGCTACGTTATTAGTTGTCAAACTGCCCACCCATGTAATGCAACGTCTTTAGACATGTAATGTCATGAATGTAACGTCCTCCATATTGCACTGCAGCACATAATGACAGATTTGTTTCAGTGTTATTTACAGTTGAAACGCATAAAATAAAGTATCCTGCCTTTATTTTTTGAACAGAACATAAATTGCTTCTGGGCCCAACAGAGCCATGGTCAGTTAGAGAAAAGCTGTGTCTCGCTTCTTCTGTCATGAAAAGCGGAGACCAAAACTGGTGATTTTTATATTTGTATTATTCACAGTCTCATCACAAATACTGGTTTCTTCAAATCACCCTTTAGGATGCAGTATAATGTTTGTGTAACGTTTGTTTTAGGGTGTCTGTGAGCCGAGCCATTAAGCCTTTTGCAGAACCCGGACGACCACCTGATTGGTTCTCACAGAAGGTATTGGGGGAGTGTTTGCGCAATCCTAGTATTTCTTATTGTCCTTTTTATAGTGATAAACCCTTGCTTGCGTCCCATATTATTATGCTGAGATAACCAAAAGTAAGTTAGCAGAAAAACCTTCTAGAAAATTATATTTGTAAATTAGTTTTGGTGATGCATAAACACACACTTCTGCTTTAAAGGTCAGTGATTAAAACATTGTATAATATACACTTGTAACACTTTTTCACTGTTACTGTCTTGCAGCATTGTGCATCACAATACTCAGAGCTCCTGGAAACTACTGAGGCCCCTAAGTGAGTACACCCACTTCCTGCCATCCCTTCAGCTGCATTAGGAATAGTTCACCCAAAAATGAAAATTATCTCATAGTCACCCTCAAGCCATGCTAGCTGTATATGACTGTCTTATTTCAGCTGAACACAATTGGATTACATTAAATAATATCCTGGATCTTCTCAGCTTTGTAATGACATTAAATATTACGTTTGTGAGGCTCCATAAAGTGTATAGACTCGAGGCTAAGTAAATTGTGAGACAATAAATTTTGTGGTGAACAATTCCTTTAAGGGATTAAATGTGTGTGTGTGCGCAGGAGAAAGCGAGGTGAAAAAGGGGAGGTGGTCGAAACCGTGGAGGATGTGATCGTCCGCAGGCTGACGGCAGAGAGGATAGAGGAGTTAAAACGACTGATCAAGGAGACACAAGAGAAGCACAGGTACAGATGCTCACACTCACCTGGGCCAAAACTGAGGTCTGCTGACTCATCACTTGTTTTTATCACTGTGTCCTTCAGGAAACTGAAGAGAGAAGCTGAGCTCATCCAGGCAGGTCATCTGGACACTAAACTTGAGGAGCTGTGGGAGGAGATTGTGCGGTAAGACTGCCAGCTGCCTCATAATGTAGTTGTTGTGAGCATGTGTCAGTTTGGTGGTTTAAACGCTTGATTTCTCTTAGGAACAAAAAACAAGAGGAAGAAGAAGCTGAGGTGAAGAGAAAGGCCACGGATGCAGCGTATCAGGGTACAAGACAACAAGGCCACAGAATTTCCTTCAATCATTTTTTCTCACTTTTTATTAAATTGAAAACAAACAAACAAAATCACTGTAGCCCTGTGGGCTGGTACTCCAGCATGTTGGTCTTATGAGCTACTTGATTTAAAGTCTCACCTCGGGCTTTTTTTTAATCCAGTTTCCCTGCCACTTCCTGTTTGTTCTCCACCATCCAATACAGGCACAACTGTGTAATGAACAATTCTGTAACAATGCAGTATAATTCTAAGCCAATGAAACAGATTACATAATTATTTCATTAGGTTTTTTATAGTAAAAGTTATTCATCTAAAGAGCCGTGTGTCCTTTTCTCTCCAGCCAGACAGGCAGTGAAGAACACTCCCAAACGTGTTCCCAGTGTAACCGTACGCTCCCCCTCTGGGGACTGCTCTCCCAGCCTGGATTTTCCCATTGGAGACCCGTCTGAGGATGCCAGCAGCACTGTGAGTATTTAGTATGTTTTTATCTTTTTAATCTTGTTACCTGATCTCATTCTGTCATGTATTTTGAGGATCATCTCATTCTGGTGCAGGGGGCGGGGCCTACAGTGTACGTTCCCCTGGCGGAGTTGTCAGGCCCTGGAGTGGTAGAGGCGAGTTTGGGTTCTCTGCTAGATGAGTCAACACAGAAGAAGCTTTTGGGGCAGAAAATCACCCCGCCTCCTTCCCCTCTTCTTTCAGAGCTGCTGAAGAAAGGCAGTCTACTGCCCACCAGCCCCAGACTGGTCAGAATTGCATATAATGCATATTTATTATATTTAAACAAAATCCACATTCAGGGAATAAAATGTGCTCAGATTCTATATATATAAATACGATTATATTTATTATTTATAATATCATATATAAAAGCAATAAAAATACATCAAATTAATATTAATTAAAATTAATATTTTATACTTTTTTCAAATTAAAATTAATATTGTCATGCTGTATGCAAACTTGTTAGTTGCTGAAAACTTGTAGCAAGGTTTTATTTTGTGGTTATTATGAGGAAAATTCCTATTAAATTCCTATTAAAGGCCGTTGAGGGAGAAGCTCCATCTAACCAGCTCACAGGAGGTCAAGATATCCAGCTGACCTCTGGGACATCTTCACTGCCTGCCTCTCAGGCAGCCACAGGTATGAATTTGAGACACTTGTTCACATGCAGTCCAGCAATGTCCCGTCACGTTTCGGCTGCTGAGCTGTAGAAGCGGCGTGTCACGTTTCCTGTCTCTCTGTGTAAGATTGTGTATTAGTGTTATTGTGTGGGTTTTCTTCCAGCTTAATGCCTTGCCTGCTCTCTCTGTGCCCTGTGTGTGTGGGCACATCGTGCCGCACTTGTGACTGCGTGTGTTTGTACGCGTGCGTCTCAGGTGCACCCACACTGTCCCGCCTGCTGGAAGCTGGCCCCGCCCAGTTTCCCTCTCAGTTGAGCTCATTGGCCACTGCAGACTCCGCCCCCAGCGCTACCAGCTCTGCAGTGGACACTGCTGCGCAGCTCAGCACAGGTCTCTGGTTGACAAATATGTAATATTGCATTAGCGCTTTCTGCTTTATAGACAATTACACATTTTGTTGATTGGTTATTGTTTTAATTGGTGTGCTTAAGCACCAATGGCATGAACTGTATAAGCAGAGAGAGAAATGGTGTAATATGTGTGTGTTATTTTAAATAGAAGGTGATGGAGCTCAGAATGCACCAGTGGATAATAAAGAGGCAGTTTTAGGCGAAGAGGACCTGGTGACTGTGTCTTATATGGCAGAAGAGCTGGACTTGGAGACAGTCGGCGACATAATTGCCATAATTGAGGAGAAGGTAAGACATACAAAAAATATATACAAAAAAAACCAGCCTTATAAACATAACACACATTCTCAAACCATGTACACCATATTCAATGTGCTACAGAATTATCCTAGCATAAACCTGAATATATCATAAGAAAGTATCATACATTATTTGTCTTTAGTCATGAAAAATTGTGTATTAGTGCATTGCCTTAGCAGTAAATGAGTTTCTCTCTTCACTCAGGGTGATGAGAACGCAGAGGCACTGGACGCCGCGGCCGTAGAAGCCGCTCTGTCTCTGTGTGAGGACACAGGTCATACACTCACAGGCTCCTGGGAGCCCAATAATTTCAGGCCCATTGGCCCCGGGCCCTCCAGCACTCCAGAGTCTCATTCTCTTCATCTATTGGAGGGGAAGAGAGAGGGTTCCGATGCATGTGGCTCTGGGAGCGGCTGCGCAACGCAGGTTTATCCGTCCTCTTACCCGACTGTCACCCAAGACTCCGCCCCCACAACAGGGCCCCGCTTAGAACCAGATTGCCCCAGAACAGATCACACAGATAAAGTCCAGGAAGGGAGATCAGATTCGCTGCATGTTGTGATCAAGAGTGAGAGTGACGAGTGGACACAGTCTCAGTCAGGTATTTCATATTTACAGAGGCAAAATCATTCAAATGCTTTTAAACAAACATTATTTTGGTAATTCATTTTTAAAGCACAGAATAATGTGTAAAATATATGTGTGTTGGTGTTTTTAAATTGACTTTTGCAGCAATGTCTTTACTCTCATTACTGCAATAAAACAATTCCTGTTCTGTTCCTGCCATCATGTCTCAGCCAATCAAAGCACAGAAACCAAACACTAACAATAAATGCAATAAATAAACTTACTGAAGAAGGTAAAATCTGTTGATAGTATTTCTTGCACCAAAATAAAAAATTAAATGTGTTTCAACTGTAAATTATATTTATATTTATATACATATAATGTTATATTTATAATATATATTTATAAAATATATTTATATAACAACTTACCAATGTGTATGCATAAAAGTCCACTATACAAAATACATTTAATACATAGTTACTGTGTACAAACATGTTGTGTTGGGAAAGTTTAGGATTAGTTTTAGAGTTGCAATTACATGCAGTTACTTTAAAAAAAAGTACAAGTGTGTTTCAAACACAATAGTCACATTGCATACATTACTTGTATGTAAATTCATAATAAGTTAAAAACAGATAGTATAAAGCGTGTATGCCATGTGTGAGATGTATCTAGAATACACACACGTTTCTTCTTCTGTTGTGTTTTAGATACTCTGTCAGAAGATGACCCTGCGGTGAAACAGCTTTTAAAGGTGTGGTGATGCTGTGACTCTACTTGTACAATACACACATAAACTCCAAAGCAAAAGCATTAACTCCTTGTTAACAGGAGGTGAAGGAGGAGGAGGCTGTGAGCGATACAGAGGAGGGCTGCGTGCTGGAGATGAAAGCCGGATTAGAGGGGGATGGAGCGGAGGACTGTGGGGGGGAAGATGACGGAGAGGGAGTTTATCTCTCCGAGCCAGAGGGGGAGACAGAGTTGGACCCTCCGGCCAGCGAGAGTGAGGACGGCTACAGCATGCATACTGCATCCTCTTCCCTACAGCTCCACACCACTGCAGACTCCATTCCCAGCAGCCCTGCCTCCTCACAGTTGTACGTTCTGCAGATACAGGCCTGTTCATTTTTGGCACCAAGAATAAGACACTATATAACTATAGTGATAATAGCAGCTAATATAACTTTGTAATAAAAATTAAACCGTGACTGATTTGAAATGATCTTAAAATATCTTGAAAAATAACTTTTAAGACAGGGACTAAGGAATAAGACAGGAACAAACTACATTCTTCATTCTTTAAAAAAAATAAGGATTATGCATTTTGCACAATAAAAATAATGAACTTAGTGTGAGTAGTTATTTAAAAAATGTTTTATATTTAGTTACATTGGACATTGAATATGGTGTTGAATCATGCATTCGGTATTGGATATAGTGTAAACAGGCCCACACTTATTCACTGTTGCTCTGATATAAATGTTGAGTTATGACATAATGCCCATCTTTTGCTTCTTAGCTCTATCTGCAGTGAAGATCAAGAAGCCATTCAGGCTCAGAAGATCTGGAAGAAAGCCATCATGCTGGTGTGGCGAGCAGCAGCCAATCACAGGTGAGAGTCACACCCCTTTACTCATTAGAAATTTACCTCAGCCCTGTGCAATATGAATTAATGGACTGACTGGTGATTGGTCATTCTGGACAGGTATGCAAATGTCTTCCTCCAACCGGTGACAGATGACATTGCCCCTGGTTACCACAGTATTGTTCACAGGTAAGAGTATATAATAAGATTTGACATTTGGAACTTTAAAATGTGATATTGCTTTATATAGAAAGTAATTTCTGAGAAATGTTGAAAACACTATAATAAATATCTTGTAGCCAATCAGCAATGAGAGTCTGTGCACCAGCTATTAATGGGATTCATGGCATATTTGTTATTTTGAAGGCGGAGCAACAAAGAGAAGGGTGTTTATTTGCAGAAATTCCTTACTGCACTCAATGTTTCTTAAATATGCTCAAAAACTCAAGAAGTTAGTTTTTTCTAATATCTTCTCAGGCCAATGGATTTGTCCACCATTAAGAAGAACATTGAGAACGGGCTGATCCGCACCACAGCCGAGTTCCAGAGAGACATCATGCTGATGTTCCAGAACGCTGTGATGTACAACAGCTCGGATCATGACGTGTTCCACATGGCCGTGGAGATGCAGAGAGACGTTCTGGAACAGATCCAGCAGTTTCTGGCCACACAGCTGATCATGCAGACCTCAGAGTCGGGCATCAGCGCCAAGAGCCTGCGAGGCAGAGAGGCCAACCGCAAACAGGACCCCAATGACAAGGTGGGAATTTTTTATTGTGTTTAACTACATAACCAAGAATGTTTTATGTGGCACACATCAAATGCTTTGCAGCCATTGCATGTTTTGAAGTGTAATTCAACCTTATTATCAAAAGTTTAAGTGTAAAATTAGGATCTTCTGGGTGGTTTCTGTGGTGAATTTGTTTGTAGCATGTTTCTATATAATGCAGCATGTTGTTATATCATTGTGTGTGATTACTTATGAACCCAAGTCAAGGTTTTTAAAAACTCTTGTCCATGTTCCAAGCCTATAAGGTGTATGTGTCCATTTTATCAACCACCAGGCCAAATTGTGGTCAGATCTTAGAAAGTAATAGCTGTCTCTACAACTAATGCCACAATTTGATGTTATCATTTCATGTCCATAAAACAAACAGTGATAAATGAGTTATGCTGCGAATTAGCATGAGCCATAGTGATGCTTATCTTAGTAACTAGTTTTATTCCTTCCTTTTCAAATTAATTTTCACCTCTCAGCTGCTTTTGCATGCCTTATAGTGTGTGTGTGTGTGTGAGACAGACAACAGGGGCCCCATTAATAACTACATAAATTGAAAATTATTTTGTGTAGCAACTTAAGGTATTTTCTCAAATGTGTGTGCGTTTGCCTAGAGACTGACGTAATGCTAAGCACTTTTCCTCTCAAAGACCTTTCTATAAATATTGTTTCTATAAATATGAGCTTTAGTGTGGCTCTCAGTGTACGCACACACTCAAATCAAAACATTTCATAAATGAGGCCCCAGAACTTGTATATAACATCTTCCTTGTAAGAGTGTCTGTGTATATATGAGGCTTCTCTCTCTTTCTGTTTCTTTCTCGCTCTCTGACGGTGACCTTTGACCTCTCACAGGACTGTGTTCCAATGGCTTCTCCTGCATTTCTTCTCTCTCTCTTTGTAAGTATCTGCTGTCTGCCTTTTCCGCTTCTTATTGACACAGCAGCAGTGACATAAGACATGCCCTACTTAGAGTCATTCTCCTCGATGAAAATCATGACCTTCTAGATGCACTTTCTCTGGCACAAAAACCTCTGAGCTGTTAAAATTGTGGGAAAAAAAACTCTAACGCATACATTTGGGAATGCGCACCTGTGTTTATGTATAGATTGTATAAAGTCCCTACTAGGGTTTAAATCAAATGTAGACCTCCGATAGACCTTCTGTTCTAGATTTGGTTATGAAAAGTAATAGAATTTCAATCACTGACAGCTTTCTCTGGCTCTACAGGATGGGGGCACCAGGGGGCGACGCTGCGCTATAGAAGCAGACCTGAAGATGAAGAAATGAGCAGGTGGATTTGTGAGAAAATCTAACAAATGACTCAGTGTTAAAAACTAAACAGGATCTGTGTGAACTTTATTGCTAACATCCCTCTGTGCGCACAGTAAAACAAACTCACAACGGTTCGACCGGAGCTTGGAGTTTGACAATGATAAGACTGCCTCAATATCTGAGTGTATATGTGTGTGTCTTTCCATAATTGTTGTAAGATGTGCCGTGTTGTCAGATACGTTTTGTGTATAAATAGTGCCTTCATAGGTGTTGATGAATGGCTGGAGAATAAACCTGTGGTGAAAGACAGGAAAACTCAAATGTAGAAGCTTTTTTTACCTGAGAGAACACGGCTGATGACATAATTCAGACTCACATGTACTGTACAAGTCTTGAGGATGTTTAAGATATATCTAAATTTTATCTTTAAATTTTGTGTCTAATTTACTAATATAGATTTCCAAACATTCTTTGCTATGAACTAAAACAATCAAGCAAGGTTTATGTATGAACATGGAGTATTATAAGAAAATTCTATGGCCCACACAGAGATGAATTTCCATTGTTGTTGATTCTGTAAAAGAGATCGAAACACTGAAGAACAGACAAATTGTTTGATTAACGTTTTATTTTAGCGGCACAAAATGCACTCAATTCAAACAAAACAGTTTAGGTACTGCGTGAAAACAAGACCATAATACACTGGCACAAACTCCACACATCACATTCTTCACACATTCTGGTTGAAGACTCTATAAAGCTTCTGAAACTCAACATTCATTCTCAGTTTGTGCTGAAGTTTAGTCAGTTACTATATTTAGACTGTTATAACTACTTTTTAAAGACATGAGGTAAAACATTAATTCTACTTCAAAACAGACATTCAGTAATGGTTATTTGTCTGGTTATAATTACTGATAATAAACTGTGCTGTGTAACCTCTGAGCACATACAAGGCAGGGAGATGCATGGATGAACTGTTGCATGCATAACATTACACTTGAAGATAAATTAAAGTGCCAAAATGTAAATCAAATACTGCAGGTGATTAAAACAAGAGAAGAATATCAGCTAGTTTGTCAGGGCGCTAAAAACACTTGGCCCATTCACAAAAAGTTTAAACACTGCTTATAATTTTGTCAACCTAAGACCTCAATTGTCCAAAATGTACATCATTGTAACAAATGACTTTCACATTAAATTAATGTACACAATAATTTATGCTACTTCAATAAGCTTTTAAAAGTGTTTAGAAGTTTATGTCCTGTTTTTAACATCTGTTGTTTTTTGTTTTCTACAAAAAAACGAAACATTAGCTTTGTCCTATGAAAGGCTTTCATCGTTGTCAAATGTAATTCACAGCACAAATTCGAGAAGAAAAAACTGTTAAATAAGTTATTAAATAAATTATTTCTATTACCAATGAAGCTTAAAGCACTCAGGCAATAAACTGGGAGTGTGAACACAACAATCGCTAACTTTAACCCTGTCAGCCTGCAGCTCGTGTTCCTTAATATAAGGAGCGAAAAGCCAGGCACCCGAACCTTTTACACCCTCCCACGCTCTGTTCCTCGCACACCCACCCGTGGAGGCTGTGCATCACAGCTGAATCAGTTACTTCTACAATACAGGCTGAATCAGTTGTGTGAATCTCAGGCTAAGTTTCCTCCCCGCTTCCAGGGACGAACTGGGCAAAAACGCTCACAAGAAAATCAGCACGGACTACTGCAACAAAGTTCTCCATTCTTCTTTCTGATCAAGGTGAAACTGAAACATAGAACCAATACGTAAAGCTGTTACTGGGTGGCCATGCTTGCTGGGACAGGAGAGCCTCAGTCTCCTCTCTGTCGACCTGTAAAACGATGCAGCTTCTCACAGTGATCCAGCTTCATGGTTTCGGCCTTTTGCTTCAAGCGCTCGTCGCGGTACAGCTGCCCCAGGTTAGCCAGATCAGATTCTGTTATGCAAGTACAGCACAGATGACAAAAATGAAGGTCCAACCTTATTCACATTATTATCAATGATGTCATGAATGCTGGAATTTAAACTCATCACTCGTTAAGATAATAACTACAATTTTATCAAACAGAGATGGCAGTAGAGAGAAATATTACAGATTGCAGCCTTAAATATAAAATGAATCTGCCTTCAAAGAGATACCAATAATGGACATAATCAATGCCCGACATCTTAAGTTTTGTATTTATCTTCTCATTGATACACGAATGTTAAAGCAGAATAAAATGGCAAAGAAAAATAACTGGTTAAGGTTTAAAGTTGGCTGACAACCTTAAAAATCTATAGATATCTCTGTCAGTTTATGCTGATAACACTCTCTCAATCCGATGCAATATTAGTTTTCCTGTTCTAGTCTAACGTGGTAAACTAGTTAGGGAAGGATGTGTGGATTCTATGAAGTTCTATGAAGCTAAAAGAAATCAACAGTTCCACATGAACTTCTTACAGTTCTCAAATATCATCTAAGCAATGTCCTGGCATCCACTCGCAATACCTTATTATTGCACATCATAACCTAAATACACAATGATGGAAACCATGTATCAACAACATGAAGTTTAGTGGAAAATAGATGCTGAAGATGGGTGTGTCTTACTCTGTTGCTTCTCTTTCCAGCAGCTGTTCTGCAGATGTTCAATATAGTCATTCTCAATGGTCTTCTCCAGTTCCTCCAGGGTGGCGCCGCGGTATTCCTTCTCAAAGCTCTTATCCACATAGTACGGCACACCCATGTGCTGGGTTTCCCTGGACACCACCAATCCCATGGACCTGAGAGCCAGAGGGCCCATCACAGTTCACTAACTAAGACACGCCAGGCAAAACTATCTCCTCTGATTCAAATCTCTGTGATGTTTGTGATGTATGTGTTGTGACACTCATGCAGACAGGATGCCGTGACTCACGGTTTGTAGAAGAGGCTGTATGGAGGGTTGGTGGCCATCAGCTGAGTAAATACTGAGATCAGAATGAGCACCAGGACCGGCAGGAGCTGCAGGAGAGCTGTGAAGTTGCTCTGTGAAGAGAGAAATAGAGAAACAGTCAGAAGGCAACAGAATATGGACTTTTTATTGAGGTTTGGCCTTGGTGTTTCATTTTCACACTTAGTGACATCATCAAGCTACTTGTAGGATCCTCTCACCTGACTGTGGCTTTCCTCCACCTCCTCCTCCCGTCTCTCGTACACCCGGCGTCGGCGTGGCTGGTAATAATGGGCGTAGGAGGCTCCTCGGTTGGTGTACACGTGGATGTTGCCTGCAAAAGGTTGTAATAAGGGTCTAATAGTTCTGCTTTACATGCACAAGGCATTTGGATTGAATGGCATCAACAAAAGCTGTTGGAATACATGGTCTCTAGCATCCTTTATGGTTGATAGGGTCTTCTGAATGGTTGCTTACTGGGTCCAAGTCAAAAGAGACAAACAGGCCAGTAAGGAACTACCTAGATAGAGCTCAGATCACTACTTTGTTACTTATTATATCTGCACCCAGTTTAATGTCTGGTAAAATGTTATCCAGTTGCTTAGAACAGGATTAGCAGGATCCTTCTTGACAAGCTAAACAATTCATGGTATCACTCATGTTTTTAGTACAAACATGTTTATTTACATATACTGTGGACCAGAGTTTGTTCAACCAATAGTATAGCCCTATAACCAATATGAACACTTGAACACTAATTTAACTCAAACTAAACGCTGCTTTATGTTTATGTAATTTGCAAGCATTTTCAGACCTGTAGGAAACCTGCCACCGAAGAAGATGTTGAAGAGCTCCTCTGGAGAGATGTCAGCCTCAAAGTCTCTGGTGAAGTTGCGGTGATGTCCGTATGTGTGGCGGGACTGGGCCGAACCATGGCTGGATGTATCTGCGGGGCTCTGATCGCCACACTGGTCATACTGCTGTCGTTTCTCTGGGTTGCTTAGCACGGCATACGCATTGCCTATAGCTGCACAGACAGAATGATTTGATCCAATGTCTGTTAACATGCTACGTCCATACAAGCTCCAGCAGAAACAAAGGATCAGAACATATCTGAGATACCTTTGAAGGCATCGGTCGCTCCAGGGGCAAAGTTCTTATCCGGGTGGAAGCGTAGAGCTAGCTTCCTGTAGGCTTTCTTCAGGTCCTCATCGCTAGCGTCCTTCGACACGCCCAGTATCTCATAGAAGTCTTTACATCTCTTTATCCTGCACAGGTTTAGGAAGGAACCAGGTTTCTTTATATCAGCAGATTTAACAATGCTAGTAACAATGCTGGTGTCAGTGCTGGTTATGTTACCAATACCTGAGGACTCCCTGTCGCTGCTCCTCAGTGAAGCTCTTCTTGTCGTCGCTGGAACCCTCCGCTCTCTCCTGAGCGCTGGGCCGATGGTGTGGAGCCGGGCCGTCATCATCAGAGTTTCTCCAGCCTGGTGGAGGGGTGAAGGTGCGCTCCTCCTCTGGCGGCATGGGGCCACCGTTCTTCACAATAGCATCGATTAGAACTAAAGAGACATGGTTAAAACAGGATCATGATTAGGCTTCTCTAGTATATTCAAATTTTTTAAGGACACACAATTGTTAGTCTTGAATACAGAATGAAGCGGAAACAGAGTTTGTATAAGAGGATATACCTGCTTTTGTGAATTGCCATTATTGCAATCACTGCCTTTAAAAACATCAGTTCAAACCTTTAATAAAATGACGTTTTTGAGATTGGTGCCATTAAATTCAAAGAGCCTCTTTGCATTATTTTGTGAAGATTTGTAAAGATTTTGGCACAATTTCATTATCACTCACCAATAAACAAAATGCAGTATCAACATACATTTTTAAACCTTTTATACCTGAAGGACAATTATACTGCTCAGATGTTGCTCTTTCATTGCTCAGAAGATCTGAAGATCTCAGTTATGTTTCAAGTATCAACTGTATCTCAGATATTTCTTCTAAAATTACTGCCTAGAGGAAACAGACATGCTGCAAATTAGACTATTGCTGATTGTGAATTTCAACCAATTATTATAATCATTTTAACTGTAGTGAGAAACATTTAAATGAATCATTTAACAATTCATCTATTTTCAATCCGTGACAGCGGTGGGAGACAAACTCAACGCTGACTCGAGAACAGCTTATATAACACCCGACACTGCAGTTTCTATTTCGGCCACCAGCACACAGACCAACAAACACAGCTGATTTGTCAATCATGGGACATGGGGCGACACAAACCTCTCGCCCGGGTGCTGGGGTAGATCCTCTGAGCCTCGTACAGCAACTGCAGGGCTTTCTCCTTCCGTCCTGACCGCAGACACAGCTTGGCTTTCTCTATCAGTCTGTCCGATTCCTCTCTGTCCATCTCAAACATCGCACAAACACTGACACCTTATCCCGAGACCACAGATATATATATCTATTGAAATGTTTAATCGAGTTAATTTTAAAGGCTGAACAGTCAGGAAAGACTCAATAACTTCCTGTAATAATAAATCGCAATGTTGACATCGAGCCGAAAGTAACCCGTTATGCTAATGCAACCACGACCATTTAACTACCGCCTTTAACAATCGCTGTTATTCTCTTTGCGGACATTTCTGCGAATACAATCAAGTACGAATTTGTTATCAAAAGCCCGAATATTACATTTGACTTCGTCATTGTAAAATGTGCAAGAAAGACAGAAATGCAATACTCCTCGTAACCTCCATCGCTAACCGGAACCGGAAGAGCGTGAGGCGGGACTACAAGACAAACAGCCAATAAGAAAACGGCATTCCTGGTCCCACAAGGCTTTTATTTATTAAAGGATCAAGCAAATCAGTTTACTTGTTTGCAAGAAAATGTTTACTATATAACTATATTTGACGAAATAGCATTTTTACAGAAGATTATAACACATTATAACCCCCGATTAAAAATCTAATTTCCATACACAAGCATAATTGCATAAATTATATAATTCAAAGACTATAACATCTATTACACATCTATTCAATCTTTTCGCTTCAACATTTTTGCAGTTTTAAAATCTCATAGTCAAAACTTAACTTAAACTTAATAATTAATAATAACGGCCCTACTAATTTTATTTTATTTGAAGAAATTGTTACAGTGTCTCAATATGCAGGTATTAAAATGAACCTATAAAACCACTGCTAAAGAAAACAAGCTTTTATTACACCCAAAACTTGAAAAATAAAAGATTAAACAATGAATGCTTGATTTTCCCTATATACACTTGACATTAGGAACAAAAATATATGGAACAAATATGTTTTGTTTGAGAAAGAAATATAGATGACTTTTTATTTAACAGTCATAGTTTCTTATTTAAAGTCATCAGTGATATTTGAGTGATCACATGTGTTGATGTTGACATTGTGTACTGTGTGCTCTGACCTTTAGCTAGAGGTACAGTCATTTACATACATTATAAATATATAAAATAAGTGTGAAATGGGAGCTGCTGTAATTCATCCAAATCAAAATCCGCCTTTGATGTTCAGCAGGTCTCTGTTAAGCTCTTGGTCCTCATTGTCCACTATAGTGCTACGAACTGAAGAGACCTGAAGAGAATCTGTGTCTGCAGAAACCGAAGGAACGTCACATATTTACTGACTGTTGTGTCAGAATGATGTCAATACTGTATCTAACTTACCGTTGTCTGTGTTTATGGTCCTCACAGAAACAAGAGTGATGCTCTCTTTCTCACTGTTGTTGGTCATGTTGCTTAATCACAAATCAGAAAGTTTCATTTTTAATTAATGTAATAGATTTCAGACCTGATAGACTATATGTGGGTCAAATGCCTGAGAAGACAATGAAAACCTTTTACTTATTGTAAATGTATTCATTTAGGGGCCTCTAAATGAATATTATAACTTAAACTATGCTGAATACATTTTATAATGTATTATTATTAGACATTTGGCCCCACAGTATAATCCCTGATAAGAAAAAACATGTTGCTTTGTAGACCTCACCTGTCATAGCTTTTCACACCTATAAAATTAAATAAAAAGCAGATTAATTACAGGCTACATTTGACACTCTCACATTTGAGTGCTTTAAAAAGTAACATTGAAAAAGACTGAAACTAACCTTCCTGTGGTTTTTGATTTCTACACCGACCCCTGAGGTTAATAGTGGTCACCAGGATCACCATGACGACAATTAAAATGAGTATGAGACTCATTACACCTGCAAGGAAATACTTTAGCACTAGCAAACGCGTGTATTATGAGGTTAAGCAGTGTTTACCCACCAAAAGCAAGCATAGTGAGACCGTTGCCTGGTGCCTGTGAGGGCGTTGCTGTGACCTCTGACCTGTTGATGATGGAATGAACTGCAGGGGTTGAATGTTCAGAAACGTCCACTGCACACGACGCAGAAGTGTGAAATATAGTTTAGGCAGAACGGTGACTGCACAACATTAATCACATTTAAAGCCATATGGTTAGTTCTATGTTATGTTTTCTTACATTGAGATATACATGTTACATTTAAATGTATGTTATTTGTATATGTAAGTTTATAGGGCCATAATTAAAGTTAACAGGGGTTCCAATATTAACAGATGGGTGCCCCCCACATGACATTCTTAGATTGAGGCTTGTGTGAATGGGGATATAAAATGTATTTAAATGTTACAATATATTAGGTTACAATATACTGGTAAGGCTTTATACAATTAAATTTTAGTTATATAATATATTAATAACCTTACATTGATAAGTTGACCTAATTTATTAAATTAGGATATTTAAAAGCCAGAACAAGGGGGCACCTGTTATTTTGACCACCGAGGAGACAGCATGTTGAGTTGACACAGTGTAGGATTCTGAACTTGTAAACGGTGATCCGGTGATAATATTATGTCCTGTAATAAATACACTGTTATTATAAGCTTTCATAACATTTGCTGTATTACATCACAGTTCTTAACAATTCTAACAAAATTTCAAGATTAAACATTAAAGTAATAAGTTATGTCATCTCAACAATTTAAATCATTAAACCACTGCTACAAACAACCATATAGAGTCTAAATGTTTTCACAAGTTCTGAATATTCAATGTAACTGTTGTTAATAATTACTACCTAATGTGTCTTTTGAAGAAGAGGGGAGGTTTTCACCAGATGTAGCAGTTGTACCTGCTAAATGTCAAGATATACATGTTTTATTTTCCAGCACAAACTGATTGATTGTTGTTGCAAATAATGATAATATATGTTTCTTACCTGCAGGGCTTGAAGATAAATGGGTTGTGCTCACAGCTGTAATGGTGAAGCTGGTTGTAAAATGCTCATGAGATGTAGGAGACACTGTGTTACCTGAAGATGTCTGGACTGCTGACATAAGACATTTAAATCAAGACATGCATATAACAAAAATCTATGAGGGATTTAGCTGGAGGTCTTATGATTAAACAAATGATCAGTTGATGTCCCAATATAAATTATTTAATGTACATCGTATTAAACTTCAAATTTGTTGAGAAAATCAGTCTTCTTACAAAAACAACAATTAAAAACATACAGTACTATGCTGTTAAATGACTCAATGCAATTGAATTTGTATTGTGAAAAACAGTATCTAATTGATATATCAATATATGAATATTATATATGTACAGTAATGAACTGCTGGAGGCAGGGTGACACCTTCTGGTTCATGTACGGTTTAAATAATTAAAACTCCCATTTAAAACAATAACATCTCTGCTTAATGTACACTGAATTTAACAACTTCCAAACCAACCAACGTTAATGTGGTAACTACGGTTTCATGCTACTGGCAGGCTACTGCCAGTAGTAAAATGTTACTGAAAATAATTGATTTATAAGAAATTCAAGAGAACTGACCTGTGGGTGAAACACTGAGCTGTGGAGACAATGTGGTTGTGTTTGGTAGTGCTGTAGTTGAAGCTGAGATGTCTGTGTCATTTCCTGTACGTTGTATTTCAAGCCCATGGACATATAGGGAAATAAAATAATTGAAAAAAATAATATTTGAAAAGATGTAACAAAAGTCATTTATAAACAATAAAACCACTTAGACGGTCTTACAAAAACATCAAAATGTATTTTAATTCATAAGTAAAAACATGTTCACTATAGAAGAGTTTTAAGTCATTTTTGAATGAATTGCATCTTTAATGTATACTTGAACAATACAATAATTTGGACCATATGTCGCTAGCAGAAACTGTAACTGATATTATAACTGTAACTTATCACACCTAGACGTAGTAATCTATCTACCTCTATAATCCTTTGACATCATAGAAAACAAAATAAACATGAAGCTCTAGACGTGACACACATGATCTTGTTGGTTTCTGATTGGCTTACCTGCTGAGATGATAGATGAAGATGCAATCAGGCTCATGAGAAGATAGAGGAACATCTTCATGACTCCAGATGATTTATTCTCACCCGTCCACACAGGATTAAATACAAGTCAACACCAGGCTGTCACGCTTCCTAGATATCAGCTATATTTACTCTTATGTATGTAATGATGGGATAATAAAGGCAGAAACCATGAAGAAAGAATTTGGCTGAAGAATTAATCAGTATGTCTGTATCAGCTTCCTGTTCTGAATGTTCCTGTAATATTACACGTAAGAACACAGTATTAAATCCTGCTGAGAAGCGTGTGTATGGGTGGACGTCTGTGAGTGCCAAGCCCTGGTTGGAGAGAGAGGTGGCCCCCCGGGTTTCCTGTGGAAGAATAGCAGGAAGCAGGTGGATGGAACAAAAACCCTCATTGGTTGAGTGTTTAAACCCAGCAGTTCCTATGAAACCCTACAATGAATCTCCAATGTAATTAAACTACATGTACTCAGTCCCTTAAAACTACACTCTGGCTCAGTCAGTCCCTTAAAACTACACTCTGATTTACATTATTCTTAATACATATTAGGTCTATATATGTATAGAAATCTGTTTGCAAAACAGTGTAATGTGTATTTGCTTTGTTATCGTACAATCTATCATTCACCCACACTTAAGTTGTTCCAAACCAGTATGACGTTCCTGAACAAAAGATTTTTAACAAATACTCAAGGTTCTTTTCTGGAGTTTGTTTCCATACAATGACACTGGATGGGACGAGAGGAAACTAAGCCACCATTTACTTCCTTTGTGTGGCAAAGAACAGCACAGACATCACACAGAGGGAACGACACTGACCTTATGGGTGTGTAAATGATAACAAAAAAAACATACCTTCAATGGCGAGACTTTTTCCTAGCTATATTTTCAGCCCAGCAGTGAAAGGGGAAAGACATTTTTAGTTCATGCATATTTTATTCAAGAGTAAAAAAGTGATTTGTCCCATAGGGCATGCTTACAATATGTGTTTTCATTTAGGAAGTTAAATGCGAAAACTTAGTTCCAAAGAAAATTACAAGAAAAAAGTCACAAATCCATAAAGTTCCTCCTTTGAAATAAACCACGTCCGGACCAAACAAGGATCAGAAAACAGTGGAAATGAAAGAACCGTTAGCTTAATCGTAAGAATAATAAGAATATAATCAAGACTCATAATGAGAATATAGTTGTCCTCTTCAAAGTGAGACACCAAATTTTCCTCGTGTCCAATTTGTTTACATTTGAACAAACCATGCGTTCATGCCGAATGTTGCTTTTCACTGAGTAATATGTTCATTCACACTACTGAACAATTTCTGTACACCAGCTGAACAGAGAGAAGAAACAGAACCAACGATTAAAGAAAAAATGGGCGTCAGTGGCTGTACAGCAAAACTATACAAAAATAAATCAAGGATCATAAAATGATATCAATGAATGAAGAGAAAGTTAAATAAAGATTACAAAATCATATATATTTATATAGATATAAAAACAAACTAGACCTTTACAAATATAATTTAAAGAGGGAAATAATTCAAGTCTACTATATTGAAACACATCACAATTATAATTTCACATATCAATAAGGAACTTAATTGCATGCACTGATGCGTTCAGTACCATAGATGCTGTTTAAAATCATTGTCCTCGACCATTGTTAATAATCATATATTTAAATATATTTATATATATTTATATATATATATAATATTTATTTGACTAAATGTACTATGTGCATTCTCTCTCGAGTTACAGGCAGGTGAGAAACAATCAGGAAGGTGGCGCCAACGTTCGTGCTTGTAGTATTCCTCCATCCACCGGCGCTTTGATATGAAGTCTACAGTGGACTAACAGCACCGCTACCATCTGCTCTTTACTGTTTCATGGCATCTTACCAAAACCAAATCAATAAATAAAAACTCACAGGTTGCATTGTCAGTAATAAAATGTACATATTTTGTTGATAAATGTCCTTTCTTACAAACAATGTTCGTTTTTTGTGGTTTCAAATTTTATTTTTATTAATACTAGTAGCAAAACATTTTCAACAGTGAGCTAATTTCGTTATGAGATGGGATCGCGGAGGAAAAAACCCCAAATCAAAATAGGTAAAACTGTTCGTGGAACTGGTATAACTGCACCGATGAACTACATGGATCAGGCTTAAAGAGTTCCTAAACCCCACCCAATTGTGGGCGGGGTCAGAAAGGAACTGGCAGATTTTGCCCTTGAGACCGCCCACTCTAATAAAGACACTTTCAGCCCTTGACAGGCAAATCACCCTCCCACCATTTCTTTCCCATTCAACACTTCCAAACAAGGCAAAAATTTGCAATCGGCAAGATATCCGCTGCGAAACCATTAAGCGGACGACAAGAAAAGACTCCGCCTCTCACCCACTTCAGTGAAGGGTTTTAAGTTAGACAGTTTGGTTCTCTAATTAAACATTGGAGCAGGAAGGGATGTGTAGGTGGTGTTATGTCATTGGGTGTTGGTTGGAAGCAGGAGGCCTTAAATCACGGGTTTGGCGTTGTCCTGCCATGCCTCGTGGCGGTGGCATGGATTCAGGTGTAGGTGGGTGGGCAGCCGTTTTATCACTGGATGTTACTGTTGTCGTCAGTGCCGTTGGTCTCTGACATGTTCATCTTGCCCATGGAGTGGCCCACGTGGTTGACCCCATCCTTGCGGGGCGGCATGCGCTCGTTGATGCGGTCCAGACCTTTAGCCTCCTCGAAGCTGCTGATCTTGTGCTGTGGAGAGAAGCCACGGATGGCTGCGGGGGGAGACAGGAAAAGCCCACAATGAACAGCAAGACTTCTGATTCCCATCAACATTTGTAAAAAACACCATGGGATCTTTGCATTTCCCAAAATGTTCCTTTTGCTATCTGCTAGAAGGGCTGCACAATTAGTGTATATAATACTGAGGTTAAGAGAATGGTTACATCACAATTAGCATTGTAGCCAATCACAAACATGTTTGTAGCATGTGATTCAGTGGCTTAAAATGATTTAGTAAACTGTAAAATGTATGAATTAAACACCTATTACCAATAACAGCTGGTTTACAGGGAGTTTTAAAGTATCTACAGCTGCATGTTTGTTTAGTCCTTTAAAATAAATGCTAAGGACACATTACCTGACAGAAATGTGGGCTCATACATTCTTACAAAACTGTTTCAAATATGGTATCCTTCTATTGTACATAAAGAAAACAGCATGTGTTTAATGTATTATAACGTAAACTCTATTCATTAAAATACTCACAATTACAATACAGAGGGAAATTATCCACAATAATTGTTTAGTTTCCTAATCATGCAGCCCTAAGTATTATCTTCCACTAACTCTGCTGTTTTCCTGTTGTCAGTGCTGTAGGAGAAGAAATAGAGTTTAAAGCCAGTGTAGAGTCACCAGTGTAACACTGAGATGAGCTGATCTCAGAACGTGAGAGGCTGCAGAGAAGATACACACTCTGATTGGCTGAGAGTTCCTGATAGGGTTACAACATGCCACGCCCACACTTCAATCATAGGGCCAGAGGAAAAGCAAAGCCCAACAAACCGTATCAGATAATCATGCCTCCAGTTTACATCTCAAACCATCATGCATGTCATAAAAGTTCCTTTAATGGTTCAACTTTAAAAGGGCACAGTGAATATCTGGTTATATTGATATTTGTACTTATTATGAATGAAGAATATTGCAACTCCTCAATGATTTGCTTAGTAGCCTTTAGCTGCATAAATGCTGTGTCTGAAATCTGAAAACATATTTGGTGAAAACAAATGTGATGGATTATCTTGCTAAGTTACTCCTGAGAGGCAGCAGCCTTCAGTTTCAGACACTTTCAAACCGCTAGCTGCTGACATAAGCAATCTTGTGTTAGCAAAGCACTGTATCATTTAAATACCAATGGCTACCAAACGTTTCCCAGACATGTTCTGTGCCCTTTCGTAAGTGATTGGTTATCCCTATACTCCTATCAGCTGATTGGTCTCATGAGTCATGACTCCTCCCCTCTGTGTGATGTGTTAGTAGTTAGAGCATGTAGCTTCAGTGTGTGGCTAAGCCCAGATGCATGTCCATGGAATTACCTTCTCCGTCTTCTGCTTCTGTCTCGATGGCTTCAATGGCTTCAATGGTTGCTGGAGGGAGAGGAGGGGAGCGTGTTATACCTGAACAAGCCATGCAACAGCAGTAATGCACAGGCAGCGGTTGCGCACGAGCAGCGGTGAGCGCCGGGCATCCCCGTGAGACGCATGCACGCCAACCAGACTATGGACCACAGACTCGGACAATCCCCTCAGCCATTCGCACTCTATTGAAGATTTGCCACTTTATATACACCCTACAGGCCTCTCAGAAACTCATTCTCACCTCACCCCAGTTTACCAGAGGTAAACTGAACCACTAATGTGTCCATGCTTTGGGGGAACTGAGAGACGAGCACCCCAAAGCCTGGAGTCTGTCAGAGGATACAGGAAGAGACAAGTGACAGACAGGTGGAAGAGACAGACACTTACAGAGAGAAGAAGAAAGACAAGTTGAGCAGGAAGTGGACAAAAGAAGGAAACAAAAGAAGGAGAGAGAGAGAGAGAGAGAGAGAGAGCAAAGACACGCCCAGTATTGGTTCGTGAGCTCACCACTCTGTAGAGTTTGTTTGCCTCCAGACAAGACGCCACTGGGCAACATGCCAGTCGGGGTCAGACCCTTCAAAGTCAAGACATTCTCACTCTCTTCTCTGTAAGCACACAGAATATAACCATCAGAACTATACACACATCACTCTTATTATAAACCTTTCATCCCATATCAACCCTACATTCAGTCAATTGAAAACACATCATATGAACTAGTGGACTTTACTATTTTTTCTCAAGTCACTCTAGGCGCTGAAATTACATTGGGCTCCTCTGTGAACTCAATTTGTCATGACAGTTTTTGAACTACTTTCATTGGAGGCATAAAAATAGAGAAAACCTTGAATATAATTGTGTCAGGTATGAAGTGTCATAAAAAAGCAATATCCCACTTTCGGTTATGTGCACAGAATATCGATATTAAACTACCAAAATAAAGAATGAAGAAATCTTTCCCCATCTAGCGTATTTGACCACAGAGAGCCATTTCATAAGAATGTGACCCAGCTGACCCAATGGCTCAGCTGGAGGAAGACCCGTTTGTACCTGAGCACCGAGAACATCTTGGCCATCTTCCCAATGGCACGGATCTTGTTCCTAATCACCTCTTTCCGAGCAGCTGCTGCATTGGCTGTTGGAAGAAAGAAAAATGAAGCATTTTCAAACCATATGAGCACAAGCCGAAAACCTCCAGAAACTTAAAGGGACAAATTAAAGCTAAGAGACACACAGGAAATTACATCAATTGTGTCGCTGGCAATTATTTTAGAAGGAATCTGAGGACAGATGATAGAACTAAGACATAAGGGCCATTAGCAAAACAATATCAAAATAACCGCAGTGCCTCAACGACCATTTACGAGAAAGATAGTCAAAGAACTGAGTCATTATTCAGGATGTACCTGAAGTTAAATAAATGGAAAATAACACTCACATGAGGAAACCATAAGTCACGCTTATCTTTTGTATGCAGTTGTTTTTGTATCCAAAGGGCAGATCATACAGTGAGGGGAATGAAAGCATGTCTCACCGTCAAAGATCTCGTCTCCATCGTTCATCAGCTCGTCATCAGAGCAGATGCTCAACACGTTCACCAGCATCTCCGTGACTGAGGGCAAAGCAAAGACAGTCAGTCACCAAGCAATGGACATTTTACTGGCCAGATATTTATTGTGTTCTGCTGGGTTCTCAAGACCCAAATGCTTTATGTAAAAATATAATATTTCTACTTATTTCTACAAATTTTCTGTTTTATTTGATTTGATCTGATAGCTATTGTTACTGAAGTCACTCTGTGTTGTTAAAATATATTTTTGAGTATTTCAGTTAGACAATCAATAGGATTAAAGACACACTATGCAGGCTAATCAGTTACTGTAAATGCAACATTCAAACCTGGCCCCTCCTCTTGGGTGGGGCTTTTGGTTGGGGGCTACAAACCTAGGATCAAACCCACAACCTTTGCGTTGCTAATGCAATGCTCTAACAGTTAAGCTACAGTTAAACCAATGACTGCACAGTGCATGTTTAAGAACTGATAACTTCAATGGTAACCATGTTTTTGGGTCATCAGACATGAACACAGCATGAAGTTACAGCAGCAGCAGTATAAGGGCTGTATTTAAAAGTAAAGCACCTTTCTCCCCTACGAACGGCAGCGACCAGGTGAAGACGTCCATGAAATTTGGCAGCCAGTAAGGGTGAGGGGAGCAGTTGAACTGCCGGATGTTCATTACGTTGTTCTCATACTTCAGAACAGCAGCTGAGGAGGTGAATGTTAAAAATATGTGAAGCCTGCAGCATTGAGAATTCTCTAATCAATAATACGAGAAGTAATATCAAGACAGCATGGCTTCCTGTGCCCCTGGGTTAGTTTCTAATCCACTGATGCAATGCAGGTGGAACTGTTGTCTTAATTGTGTCTCTGGTACATACTGTTTTATGGAATATACAATAATTGCTCAAGCAAACCAAGTTATCTTGCTAAAATAGTGTGTGTGTGCATGATTATATTACTGTGGTAAACGAGCTAGCTGATAACCCGTGACGTCAATGGATGTTTCTTATTCATCTACGGGCACATTTATGTCCTGAGGTTGATTTTTATTAACTAAAAGTTCCTGCTTTTTCTTTTTGTTATATTAAAGACACATTAAAACTGGATTTAAAACTTTTTACAGACCCGTGTATCATTTTTTTCTGTTTCATTGTGTTACATTTTCCTGAACATTCAATGTTAAATTATGATGTTATCATAAAAATTAAGAAAATTACATTTTTATCTACGATAATCTAAAAGAGTGAAACTAACAATATTCACTGTGTTTATGTTAACAATTTATGTTAATTTGAAAACAAATTGACTAATGTTTACCATAACCACTTTTGACAACAAATAAAGTTTTTTCAAGGTTTCAATATGTTTGAGAGAACAGAGTGACTGATGAGCATGCTGGAAGTGACACATGAGACACGTGATGTAATGAAAACAGGGAACTCTAGGTAAGCATCACTTCCACCTCCACTAGATGGAACTGCTGAGAGCTTGACCCTGTTTCATCAGCAGGTGATGAGACCTCATGGATGGACGGTTCTGCCTACGCTCTCATCTCGCTCTGTTTTTCTCACCCTCTCTCACATTCCACTGTTAGAAAGGGCTGGACCCACCAGGTGCCTGATCTCACCTTTGTTATTGTAAACATCAAGGTAGTTTGGTGCAGAGAAGATAGTAATTAGGGATGGAAAGCCAGTGGTCTGACTCTTCCTGTACATCCGATACCTGTGTAGAAAAACAGACGATCCACATCAGAGTTTAAATCTTTCCAATATACTCATACAACTTATATCAACACTGATCACTTATGGTAATGGGTAGACCATAAGAATGCCATATTACTGGTCTACATATTACTTATGGACTTATTAAATGTGGGTAAGCTGTTCTATTTAACTGTTGGAGATTGTCAATGAATCTAGTGTTTATTTTTCTCAGGTGTTTCAATGAAATCCAAAAAATGTAGAATCTGTGTTTGGCATTTCATAACTGCATTTACTTGATATCTAACTTACAGATACAACCGTTACATTCTACTAATATACTATAATATATTTGTATTGTACATTTATATTTTCAAACACACGTAAAAGTCTCCTTAAATGTAAAATTCCTGTCAGATAAGATCCTGTCAGGTTTATAAATACTTTTAACTGATTTAAAAATAATAACCTTTACACTAACAAAAGCACAAATTGCGTGTTCTGTAGGCTACATGTTTCAACCGGTTGTTGTTCAGCTATTATTTTTCATCACCTTCTTTTCACACTATTAGTCAATAAAACACCACAGGTATCATGATGGCTGCAGGCACACAGGTCCACCTTTAATTAAACCGAGCAGAGCCGAGACCCGGCTCACTCACAGATCATTTCAGTTTGGACATGACTGAAAGCCGTGATGTCTGGGTAGGTGAGCTGTGGATTGTGTAATTAGTTCATCCATTTCCACCCATTCCTGTCAATTTGTAGAATGGAACATGATAGGTGGGCATTATCACATTGGTGGTAATCAGCCAATCACTGCAATGTCTCCTCTCGCATGATATTTGGCCTGCATTTCATCAGTGTTTCTTCTCACATTCACCAATGAGAACACAATGAACTCAAGGGAGACACTTAAGAGACGCTTTTAGCCTTACTTTGAAACTTTATCATGTGCTGTTGCAGTTAGACAGTGTTACCTTGGAACAATGTTTTGTGTGCTATTTAATTTCATAATTTTCAATTATAAATATTTATATAAATGTACATTTATGTATATGTATATATTCATTAATTGTGTTAATATTTTAAAGTCTTACTTTGTTTTGATACTGTACAAGAAAGCAACTGGAACACAGAAATGAAAATAATATGACAGATAGATAAATGACAGAGCGAGAGAAAGAGAGAGAGAGAGAAAAAGAAAGAGAGCAATACATACCCTGCATCTTGTGCTTCGTGTGCTCGAATGATTGATAACAAGTTATTATTCTGTAGGAAGTCACAGACTGCCGGATAACTGCAAATAAGAGAAGGAAAAGACAATAAGGGAGAAAATAAGAGCCAACATTCAGAACCTGTGGGTGGACGCGTCTCATTAATGTTGTATTGTTTTGCAATGCTTTCAACCGCCGGCCAATCAAAACGTGTGTCTTGAGTCAATGTGGCATGGCTGCAGTTCAGCATGTGTCCAGTGTGGTGCTCCATTCCTTATTCCCTCTCCTGCTAAAAAGAGCAGTACGGCTGTTTCCATTGCTGCTGTACTTGTGTCCCCCAGTTATTTTAACCAGTACCAGAAACTACCATATGATGCACTATGTTCCTAATATAAAATATTCATACAAATAACTTGTGCGATAAACAGAGCAAAATTGAACAGAACAGATCTCAAATCTCATTTCATTTAGATTCAAAATGACATATAGTTAAACATTTATAAAAGATGATGAATTTTCAGAAGCTTGAAAACAGCTCATACATTATAACCAGCAGAGCCTCTGTTCATAATTTTGCCTTGTCTAAAACTAATACAGGCTGCAGTTTGACATGAGGAGAGAAGCTCTTCCGGGTTTGTGTTCAGCCTTAAGCAACCTCTCACCTTCACAGTAAGAGACAATTACCATTGCCTTGGATTTGTTTCACTACAACCACAAGAGTGTGTAAAACAATGTGAGCTCTCTCTCTCTCGTGTCGTTAGCTAACTGCTGCTTTAGCAATCACTTCTTCCTCTGCATCTCTCTTTCTCTCTCGCCATCACTCGCTCCAGTTTAGGAAGAGGAAACGAGTCGTCATGGCAACACCACATTGCGGAGCCCTTGGGGATTGTGGGATAGATCGCAGGGCTATGCTGCCATTGCTGGCCCCACTGTGGGCCCTTCACTCTCTTTCTCATTCTCTCTTCCTCTCTCTCGCTCCATTTCATTCTTTCTGCTGACTACAGTAGGATATAGAGGGCATCCCCTCTTTCTCCTGCCACTGCATAGCTTCACGCACACAGTCTCATAGAGCCAGACTTTAAACAATCTGCAGTAAGTCTGATCCACTTTGTGGCTTATTCTGGCCCTGACCCACCAACTTGAACAGGAAGGGTCTGTCTGACTGACACAAAAAGCAACCAGTGGACAGCAAGTTTACTTGCTTCCTGTTGTTTCAAAACACTCCAAACACACTTGAAAAAGTCTACGGTGAACATTGTATCAACCTGATACCTTGTGCACATAATTTCATTTGCCACGGACCAGTATACACCTCAGACAATCAGAATGGAACTGACCATTTTAGCTCCTGCTAATTTTGCACATAATATGATTCAAGCGGTTAGCAAACGAACTGTGGGTGGCCTGTGGCTTCACTGTTCAAGGCTAGTTTTACTCTTTATTTAATCTCTACATTGCTGCATGGCCCCCTTTATAAATGGACTGTACTATAAAGTAGCCTTTCCTGTAATAAGCAACTAGCATCTTCATTTACACAGGTGCATTACGGGAAAAAAAAAATCACATAAATGGAAATTTGCATGTGTACAAACGCAATAAAAAAAACAATAGAGCAAATGGAGAAAAAGAGGAGCGATTAAACACCAACATGGTGATTCAGGGAGGTGGGCAGCTTGAAGAACACTGACAACACTGATTAAAACTGCTTCTCTGAACCTTGCATAACAGAGATGTGTGTGGGTATGTATGTGCCTAAGTAAAGTATGCAGTGTGGTGTGATAAATTCAGTCGTGTGTGCGCATGTTCAGTAACATGGCTGTCAGAGACACACACAAAGGACAGTGTCATCATACTGGGATCTGGCTCTGCTCACACTAGTGTATCTAAAGCTGATCGTCTCAAATCAGAGCTCTGTATATCCTGTGTGTGTTATATACACAAGAGTATATCATATAATTGTATAACACTATTCTGAGTTTGTTCCTCATGTCTCGTAACAATGGGATAATAAGGGTGTGTGTGGTAAAAACCAAGTCACAATCAATATTACAACCTTGACAACAATGGTGTGTATGTGTCTGCTGGTGTGAGAGAGGGACTGCAATAAATATTCCCGATGGTGTTAACAGACTTACACAAGTGCTACAAGACAACAGAAATAATTGCAGACCAACAGTTTCAGATCTGTAGTCAGAAACAAAAACACTCATTGTAACACACACTCTCTAACACACAC
>JBAJNP010001323.1:0-64092 GCA_036877545.1 Yasuhikotakia modesta | reverse complement strand
CCAGCAGGATGTCTAAGTAGATTGGTGAAATAATTAATAATGACTCCCAGCAAAACTAAACATGACAACCCTATAAACCATGCTATCACACAGGACACTTTACCTAAAAAGCTATCGTGAGTGCCACTACTGCAGTACAGAACTGCACCTGTAAAGTCTCTGTGGATTCTGTTGTTTTGACTGTTCTATCAGGCCTAGATATCTCAGGGTGGACTACACCTGTGTTTCATGTCTGCATGACACAGCTCAGACACAAATCCAGAGGCGTATTGTTTTTAGCTGCAGTGTAAACCCAGTTTTATTTATCAATAGAGCATCTTTGAAAAGGAAGAACAATGCTGCCTGATTTGATAAAGAGTAAATAGAATTCAAGAGGCTGATTGGGTACACAGAATTATCACCTCAACAAAAGTCTATTCATAAAATGTCAAACCTGAGGAGGGCCAGTTTACATAACTTTCTTGTCTTTTGATAGGCAGGTGTAATGCAACAAGGCATTGAGTTGCCGTATATCTGGCATTACAGCCTAAAGATGGTCACAAATTGAGAAAATAGATTTTCATAGCAGGTGAGCTTTATAGAATGTCACGTTACTGAATGTTCTGTCCTTGTAGTGTTACATGCCTGCGTCAGTGTTCTGCTAAACATTTTCAATACCTTTTGGGAGTTGTCAAGGGGTCAGGACAGGAGGTTTTTTGTTAGCCCCTGCTCATGTAACCCACCAGCTGGTTTTAAAAAGCACCTTTCTTCATCATGGTGACTTTCAAAGTAGCTTTAGTGAACCTACAATACCTTTCTACAGTGTGTTCTAATGAAATGGTTTATAAGCCAAGCTTTAATAATATTATATTATATATTTTGCCAGTGAGTGATTAATACATGTCCAGGTACTATGGGGCCTCTTGCAGTAGAGTTACATTGGATTATGAATTCCTCTAATTAACATACTGTGTTTATATTGTCTGTTGAATTAAGGTTTTACACTTGTAACCCTAATTTCTGAAGGGTCATTGGGTTTATCTTTATTTTGTAAATATTATGTGTTTACACATTCAAAAAATATGCAGTACAATGCTCAGCTCTGTTAAATTAGGACATGCTCTGTTGCTTAGCAACAGTAAGGTTATTCGTGTGGCAGTTTTGCTGGCTGTCTTTTCCTATTAAGAGCAAGTCAGAGACAACGCTTCAGAAAATTGTGGTGTTAATTTAATTTATGTTGACAGGCTTTATTCACAGAACACTTATAGTTATCTTTAATGTCACTAAACACAACAAAATTAAAAATAATTTTAAATAATACAAGCAATAATTTTAAGCAATTTTGGTTAACATGTAGCCTAAGTGAAACCAAATGTAGCTATGTTAAGAGTCAAAGACGTTATTTACATTTTAAACACAGGCAAAACATTCCTGTCACGCAACTGGTAGAGCATTTTGTTAGTAGGGCAAAGGTACTAATAAACATTTATAAATTGAATTCAATGCAAGTCACTTTGGATAAAAGTGCCAAATGAATAAATGTGGAAAAAAAGATTTCTTACAGACCTTAGTGTTTCATCACAAATTTTAGGTTTCATTGTTTTGTAACAGGTAGCAGAAAATCCTGGGCCATCAAATACATTAAAAAGATATTCAAGGCATTGTTAAGCATTTTTTCCTGTTCCCTGAATTATCTGAATGAAACATTTTAAAGGAGCATCCCTCCTGTGACCAAGTCATAAGAAGGCATCAAGAGTTCAACTCTCAACAGCAACACACATAAATCACATCACTCTAATGCAGGCCTTCATTCTCTCTCCAGGAGGGTCGGAACAGACTGGACCATCCCAAAGGCCTCTGAAACTTAAACAGCTAAGAATTATGTGCTGAGTGAAAAGGGGCTGTTTGTGCCGCCTGCTTTCACCCAGTACATTTACTTAATGGCTTGAACAATCTGCTTTTGAAGGGGCACAGATCGGAACCAAAGATTGGTGGGCCTGATGTGTCTACAGCAGTCCCTGAAGGCTTGGGGAGTCCACCAGCATGGGGACACAAGGGGGGCCAATAGCGAGGAAGCAGTCCCCGGATGTCTCTGTCTACATAAAGCCGTGATTATTCCCCCTCTTGGCAGGGGTAGCTGATGGCAGGGCTGGTCAGACAGTGGACTCAGTATTCTCTAGCTGTATAAGATGAGGTCCTCTCCCCTCCTGGTCACAGCATCAGGCTTGTTTGTTTTTTGGAAGTGCTGTGGGAAAGTAATTTAAGTGTTAAGCATCCCACTTTGTTTGAGTGATCCTTTAGGAATGAGAAAGGAAGAGAGATGGTGGGATCCCACTTTAATGAACGGAGACATGGCAGTCTCCTCATGCACTGTGCTACTATGGCAAAGAGCTATTCTGTTAAGAGCAGCACCAGCTAACCAGCAATGTTATCTGTCAAAGAAGCATCCATTTAGCCCTTTTTCAGTGGGAAAAGCAACAGACACACTACATTGTTTGATATGTGCTCTTTCACTACTATTTTATTACAGAGGCCCTTTCTTCCAACAGAGCCCATCAGATCATTTGTTTAAGTGCCTCCCATACACATCTGTTGCATAACCCATCCTGATGCGCTGATGGAGGCAATTGTGAATATGTTGTAAGCTATTTAGCCTTTACTGCTGAGCAATTTGTGAAGGAAGTCAAGCAGGTGAAATCTAGAACTTTGGCCCTTTGTGCAAAGAAAGACAGCCCACCCAGCTGTGGGGCTCATATATATAACCAGTAGAGAACATACAGATCTGTGTTCACAGATGTATATTGTTCCAAACACAAAAGAGAACACAAAAGAGATATATAAAGAAATGTCTTAGTGGTTTTGTGCCTATATAATAAAAGTTAATGGGTGCCACTGTTGCTTGGTTCAAATATTGTTAACAAAAAGTTCATACTTGAATGTGGGTAAATGATGGAGGAAGATCTTTCTCTGCTCAGAATCGTCTCAGAAATAAAGCAGTTAAACCAGTCTGGTGCAGTCACTATTATTATGAATCACATCTAATGTGGTGAGGGTGAGGTGGCGGCCTCAACTGGTGATCAATAGTAATGCAACTTGTTTACCTTTCCCACCTAAATCACTCGTCTGCCAGAACTGTCGTGTTGAATGAAGTTTAATTAAGTTTGGCGAGGTAAATATTAGAGGAAAATGTTTTCGATGCACACACCGCAGTCACGTTGTTTCTAAGAAAGTAATGTATTTGTTCCTTAATCTCAGGTCATTGAACTGAGCACAAAGAAAAACATGGATTCTGCAAACCCATCATTTGAACTTGAAGTTCAAATGATAATCTGTAGATGTGCACATACCAAGTATACATACAAAGGCGACAACATGCGTTAGCAGAAACTATTTTTGGTTGCACTCACTTTGATCTGTTTGAATAACATGTAGAGTCAAATTGTGACAAAAAATAGACAAAAATCAATATTGTGCTTTCCTAGAAAAGTCATTACCCCGATATATATGAAAGGGATATTTTTACATCACTAAACTGAAATGTTGCTTTGGCAGCTAAAGAAAAGGAAATCCCTTGTCAGAACATATGAATGGTCAGAACAACATGGAAATCAAGCCAAACATCTTGTAAAGTATTTTTGTATGAAAGCATGCAGTCAGCCCCACTCACATCAGCTGTGTTTTGTATGGTCTGTCTAAAAAGACTTATGCAACAGAAGGGAACAATTTGTATAACTTGTGCTTACTGTTGGTTAAAAGGAGGTCAGTGTTGCACTCTTTGTTTAAGGTCATTTGTATTCTTTATGGCTTGGGTGAGCAAAACCACCTCCTTATTAAACCGTTTATATGAAATTCCCATACTTCATCCTTTCTGTGGTACCCCACATCACCACCCAACACAGTGTTTCCCAGCAACAGGAAAAGCAAGGGCCGTGAACTGTAATTTCTGAAACATTCCGTGGAAAATGACTGCGCCTACAAATTGTTTAACTTAGCAAACAGTACTGCCTCAGCTGCAACATGGCAGTTGCTCCAGCAAATATTGAAGTAGGTTAAATTTGCACAAAACAACAAGGAAATAATATGATTTTTTATAATATTTTAAGTAATATACTTCCTCCTAAGTGCACCTTCATTCAATGTCTAACAATAGTGGAATAAAATGTAAATTTTCATGCACTGAATATTTAAAGTTAATATTAAGTAAAATGCAGAGCTGATAGAACAGGATCTGCTTATCATACAACAGGATACTGATAATGAGTCACATTATAAAGCCATCGGTGCTCTGGTCTTCTTTGACTGAGGTTGTTCTCAAACAACAGCTCTCCTCTGGTCTTTCCCAGTATGTTCTTTATCATAGAGCTGGGCAGAATTCGGTCACAGTTACATAACAGGTGTCAGCTTGAATAGGTCTCCTGCAGCTCGTCTTTTCTTAATCTCTTCTGCTTGATTACTCTCTCTCTCTCTCTCTCTCTCTCTTTCTCTCTCTCACTCTCTCTCCCCCTCCCTGACTCACTCAAGCTGAGGAGAAGGGATTGCCTCCTTACACACAAACATAACACACACTTACACACACACACTTGCAGCTGCCATGGTCCGGTTTTGAGCGGATTGAGAGTGCTGAGGATACTGTTTGTCCCCCAGCTGCATGAGCAAGAGGATTCAGACCTAAGAATCACGCCATACTGTCACACAAACATCCAGATACACAAACCAGCCACATCTCACTAGCATTTTGAAACTTTTTAAAAACAAGTGAAATGAAATGAAGTGAAGTGACATGTATTTGTCATTTACGGCTCCCTATAACCAAAATGTGACCTCTGCATTTAACCCATCCTTCATGAAGAGTGAACACACTGCAAGTTGTAAACACACAGCGCAGCGCATGGGGAGCAAAAGGTTAATAAACAGTAGTCTGTATGTTAGGAATATATACAGTAATTTCGAGATTATTACAAAAAGAACCATTCAAAAGCCTCAAAACATCCTATTAGGGAATCCAACCAAACAAATGCAGTGACACAGTGTCCAAACACATTTGCACTCCCTCCATTACTCACTAGCATTCTGCAACTGTAATAATCAGCCTGCTGCGTCCCAAACATCATACTAAATGTAAAAGATATTATGGTTGTAGCTTTAAATTAGCCCTTTGAATCATCTTGTGCTTTGTCTGGCAACATAAAGTAAACAAAATGTGTATATTTATAGAGGTTTTGTAATTAAAGAGGTTGCTTTGAAACAATGAAAACTGCAAAAACTTACTTCAGAGTCTGCTTTGCGCTGTGCTCTCTCAAGTCAGAAAAGTCAAGCCTGACTTCAGAGAGCACAGCCAAAAGAAGAACGTTCTACTCTTTGAAATGTCACAGATAAACACAAGAACTGAATCCATTCAGCTGCAGTGTACTGCCGGATTAACTCTTATACATGAACCATAAGAAAAACAAATATTTGTTCTTTGATGAGATCATTTGACATTGGGAACAGTAAACAGTTTATTACATCATAAAGTAAAACCATGAAACACGTTTCACATAAAACAGATAAAATTAATCGTTAAATTTATCTGAATGACCTTTCTAGTGTTTAAAGTACTGCCCTGGTATGTGTAATATAAAGATATGTGCGTAATCTAAATGTGTAATATGGAAAAGGAGTTAGATAGACCTGGGAATATGATTATATATAATATTGGGATATAGTAATGGCCAAGAAAGTATTGGTTTATAGATGGTTAGAGTATTGTAGTGATGGTTCTCAGGCTGAGAATTAAACAGTCTTTAAACCTAATTTAACAGAACACCTATGATCAAACAAACAAAGATGACTATAGTTATGACATATATGAGATGCTGGTGTCTCAATTTGAAACTAAATGACAAGAGTAAAATTCAGCTAAAACATAACATATATAAATGAGTTATTTTTCTAAAGTAATTTATATTGATGGTTCTTTCTGTTTCTTTTTTGTATTTGTAGGCTAATTAGTTTGGTATTTAAATTTGTCAATGAAAAGTGGTCCAAATTCCTTGAATTTCCTTGAAGAATGAATGTGGTTTAATATGGTATGGACTGCTGTTTGTGTATCTCATATTTACACCAAACATTTATGGGTAACTATTAAATCTGTTCATTCTAAGATGCATTTTACTGTCATTTTAAATCCAATCTTAAAGACTGCGGAGAATAAAAACTGGCCTAAACTGAAGGAAACCGGTCATTGAACGTTATGTAATTGTAGTTGAAAACACAATAAATGTGTGTCGACTGCCATCTTGTGAGAAAAGGTGTCACTACCATAAATCACACAAAGTGCTTAAAAGGTTAAACCAAAAGCAATATAGCTAAGAGATGCACAGAAACAATCTATAGTTTTACAGCAATCTCCAGCATCTTATTAATTATATTAAGCTGAATTCAATACATATAAATGCTAAATGACTGTTGCTGTTAACTACACTGTAGACCTGTAGTTTTCATAAAGCCAGAGGAGGGTGCTGTGAAACATTTCTACTACAGAATACAGCCCCACTATTTAGAATTAGAATTTATTTGTTTAAAATGTAGACAGTTTGCTTGTTTCTCCGGTTGAAATTACCTTTAAAAATTGTAATACTGTTTAATATTGTAAGATTGTTTGAGTTATTTAATAACCATATATAAAACTTTTAAATCTTTAAACTTTTCAGTTTATATTAATGTACTTATAAGTAGTAAAACAGTAGAAACAACAGAAACAACGCTAGAATACAAGTATAATAGCTTATTTTGTATATAGCACACTTCATTCTGTAAGGGAATATATAACCCATCATTTTCTTGACACGTGTCTATAAATGTATTCTTATTGAACACACTTTTCAAATCACTAGGGAATGTATATATCAGTAATATGCCTCCTTGTCAAAAGAGAGACAGAGCATAGATCCCTGTTTTATTGTATTTACACAATGTTATAACGCTTACGGTTCAAAGCCTGTGACCACCTGGGGCCACTGTTAGCTATCAGATGCATTATTCTACCTTTAAAAGCAATGAAAGAGAAACAGGATTTTAAATGACCTTCTAATCTTGATCATTCCTTCCAGACCTGGTTTATAAATTACATAATTAACATATCAAAGTAGGACATCACAGTTCTGTTCCTATGAATGGGGGAAACTGCAATGTTTAGAGGTACTTGACAGCCTTTGTGCATATGCAGTGCCTGAAGTAATCTACAAAAGCTTGGTTTTATAGCACAACTTCAGCTTAAGAAGATACATTTATGATACAGTATGTGTGGTTTAGTAGTTGGTCTAAAATATATTATTTTATTGTGACCTTAGTCAGCAATTTTAGAAATATCTGTCTTCCCTCATAGCTGCCTGGAGGCGGTGCAAAGATGGCCACTGAGTGCACAGACTTCCTTAAAGGGACTTATTGATTGATCTACACCAAATTGCACGGTTTATAATTTATTTTAACATTTACAAAACATGCTTTTAATGTATATTCAGATTTATCTTGACTGTGTTTACTTTTGTTTAGATTTTTGTAGAAAATGTATATAATACAGTCAAAACACAGGACACAGTTCTAATGAAACTATGGGAGTATATATATAATTATAATGTTAACAAAAACAATTTTATTTTGTAACCATGTTGTTTCAGTCCAAGCCACCATCCATACATCATTTTACTTAACATGGCTTTTATCATAATAATAATAATCATAACAATTCATATGTTTTTATTGAACCTTACCAACATAAATCTAATTGCATCTCTTTCAATTTAAATATTACATAGATACTGTTGTAAGAACACTCATTATATGACAAATATATAAATAAACAGTACAACATCTCTATAAATACAATAATACCACATGACCAAAGTTCTTATTGGACATTTGTGTAGCCCTCACTGGTCTGATCCTGAGATCATAGTCTTTAAGGCAGCATTCAATTCATTCTTCTCTGGTACAGCAGATGTGTAGATGCCAAACAGCAGCATACAAACAGGTGGATATTATCTGTCCACAGAGTCTGTAGTATGTAAAATAACAAACATATTTCCAGAGTCTTTTGTCCATTTTCATTCTTCATACATGAAACTCTTAATACTGTGAGGAAAGTATACAGTTTGCTCTAATGTTTCTTTTGAATGGGTAACAAACAATTAAATGTTTTTGCTGTTTCATGGCAATGGTGCACTGTTTGTAAGCATGCAGTTCATGTTGCCCTTTGTTCAGTATTAATCATATACCAACATATTTGGCCATTTGACATAATAAACATACTGCATTACATTACACAGATAAAAGTACATATTAAGAGTGTAAATACAGTGATAAAATAACACTGAGAGGAGAAAACACAAAATACAGAATTATCTCATTAAAATTCAGATTCAAATATCAAGCCCTTTCTGTTAGTTTTTGATTTAAAGATTTAAAATGTTTTCAAGTTTTAAAATACTTTACAAGTTTGTAAAATCTAGGAAACATTATTTTACCTCTGTTGCTTTTACAAGAATAGATTGATCACATTAATTGCTGCAATGATTTGAGGTAATTTCAGTGATGTCCTTTATATGAGTGTGTTTGCACTCCTGTCAGTGCCAAAGGCTGCTGCTGTTAGCTGACCTCTCTGATAGAATCAACATCAGAAAAATTGCTTCACTGTTTGTCTTGAATCATCATCGTAAGTCAGAGATGGAGGGCATGTTTGAGAACAATACTGGCACTTGCTTTCAAAGGGCAAGGTACAAAGAAAAAAAGAGGTTGAGAAAGAATAGTACATAGCTGTTGTATATCGCACAATACTCTGTTACCATATCACCATTAGACTAGCATTGACATGCAGAATGCTTGAAAGACAGCAGAACAGGGAAATAGGGGAAACTTTGGCAATTATAAGAAAGATGGTAATATAAGTTTACTTGGCAGCATTAGAAAAAAACTGTGTAAAGACTGAACGCTTGCATCTAGTTTCTAAAGATAAATGGGCTGTTAGTTTATCAATGTCTCAACTCTCAACAACAAAAAAATGCAACTATATTTAAAATAACAGCCCAAAAAACTCAGATGCACTGATATGCTTGTGTGCACATGTTGATAAATGCCTGTTTTCACCCCACAGTATGAGGCAAGTCATAATAAAATTGATTATAGTTTATAATTTTAATGTTGTTATTTTAATGAGGAAATGTAGTTATTTTTATTCTGCATTTGATTTAAACACCTCTTTTTTAATATGAAAATGTGAAAAAAATACTGAAATTGGCTGAGCTTTTACACAGTGTCACGGCTTATTTGAGCACAAAAAAGACAAAATCCACTTGGCCATGGAAATTCATAAAAAAACATATGGCTTACAACTGAATGTATTGAAATGAATTGAAAACAGCATTGAAAATTTTGAAATGATGATAATTAGAAAAAAACACACATTACCTCCAACATGGCTGTGCAGTTCGTTGTTGGTTTTAAATGCTAACATTATGTGCAGCCAATATTGAGTGTTTCTGAATTGTGCGCAGACACACAATAATGCTCAATGTAATGTTTTGCTCTGCTGAGCTACTGTTTCGGCTCGTCTCCAAAGCCATTTTTACACAACAGCTGATTCTGTCTCTTTGGAGCACAGTAACTGTGAATGCTCTGAGTAACAGTGCCACAGTATGAATATGTGGATCTTGCCACAGTAATCCCCCTTTAAATCTGTCTCTCTTTGGCTGCGGGAGCACAAGACAACACTTCTCACGCAGCACGGTCAATTTCTTAAGATAAACATGCCATGGCCTACACAGAAGCCTGAGACCAGCCCATTGAACTGATGTCCATGTTATTGCACCTCATGGCAAGTTGTAATAATCAAATGAATTCTTTCCATTTAAAAACATATTTACATAGTATAATACCATCTCCAGAGAGCAGTTTAAACTGGAAACCTTAAGTGGCGGTGCATTCTGAGGGTAAAGTGAGTCGGACTGCCCCTCCACCTCCTGTAGCAGCAGAAAAAACTGCCAAGGTTGAGTTGGGTCCATTGGCCTCCATAGTGAAGAGCTTGCAGGATCTAGGAGGAACGTACTCTGGGGCAGGAACTGTTGCGTTGGCTGCAGTGGCTGGAGCTTCTCTCTCGGGACTGGAGGCATGAGAGGAGCAGGGGGAGTTGGTGGGACTGAGCTGCACAGCTGTGGTGTCCTGCATGGTGTGCTCGCTGGTCTCGATCTCAAATGCTGCACCTCCACCCAACCCCCCTCCTCCTCGTCCCATGAATCCCAAACCACCTCCTTTGGACCGACGAGAACTCTGAGGAGGAGGCAACCGACTGCAGATGCAACAAGCCCCGAAGAAGGAGAAAGCCACCAGCAGGAGTACAGGTCCAATGATAATCGGTGGATTGCTGGAGGGAACCAGCGTGCTAAAGGCAAAGGCTCCTACTAAGGTGATGTTGATTCCTGCCAACATAATGCACAATCCACATGCACAGCAGAGGGCTGGAGAAGGCAGACCCTGAGGACGGGATTTCCTCTTCTTGCGACTCTGGGTGTCCTTTTTGGGTACTGATGTGCCTGAACTCTGTTCACTGCAAACCATATTGACGAGGGTCACAGTCACAACTCTTCTCACAGCTGATCTGTTAATATCACCAAACTGAAGACAACAGGCATTTCATCTTTATGAGGCTACCTGTACAAAAAAATTATATAAAAAAAAGTCATGCATGGGAAGGAGGAAAATTGCTTTTGCACCAATTTCTTAATACTTACTTTACAGGCAAGGCACTCAGGAAAAAATGCTTTCTCACACACAGTTTTCAACCATTAGCCTTAACATGCTAACTGCATTTAATCTTTTCATTTCAGCTTGTTGTGACCAAGGTCACATTTTACAAATAAGTAGCGGCACAGAAACTTACAACGCTAATCATTTCACAACATTCAAATGCATCGATCTACAAAATATTATAGATGTTTAAATATGATAACAGCCTTTAAAGACTGTTTCTACCCGTACCAGATATTATACGAGAGCTTAAATTTAGGTAGGACGATCATTCATGTTTTAAAGCTGTAGTTAATGTCAGTCTGCCTGACAAAAAACGCGGAGAACATGCAGTGACTGACGATTAATGTGCCATAAACAGGTCTTACCGATTTCCACAGGAAATTTTACACCGGCTTGATGACGGTCTCCGGTTTTATTTGAAATGCGTCGCCTCCGTTAAACTCGACACACGGTCTTATTAAAGGAGATGCAATGAGATACGGCGTCTTTAACACGGGCTCCGCTGTCATCTTTCACAGCCTCCCGGCTCATCGCTGGATCGACACTCTTTCCTCTCACTACACGTCGCTAGTTGTGGTACGAGCCTTGTGTTCGAGTCACGGGGTCTGGAAACAAGGTTTTTCTTGCGTCTACTTTTATAGTGCCAATAAAAAACAGAACAAAAAGATAGTAAGACGCATTAGGCGGAGTAATACAAGGTAAGTGGGCGTGGCGCACCAATGTCTCGCGTTCGCTGTAACAGGTTGCGCCTGGATCTTATAGATGAGTGTTGAAGCACCATTTAATGAACTGGGTGGGTATGGCTGTCTGCTAATGTGTTCAATGAGTGTGTGGGAAGAAGGGAATCTCTCGTCATAAATGCTGTGTGGAGTGTGGACAGCTCCCAGTGCTGAAGCTCACTTTCGACAGTGGGCCAAACTTCCCCTTTAAATGGATAAACCAAAAGCCATTAAATAGCTAAACTCTAAATGAGTGTAATATAAATCATGTCACTGCACTTTAGATCATTCATTTAGATCTTTTTTATTACTTATAAAGTAAATAAGATATTACATTTCACTAATGTATGACCACTGTTAACAGTTTACATCCTAAATCATTGTTGTTAACTAGATAAGGTCTGGTGAATGACTTTACGTTTATGTCTTTAACAGCTTTAAGGCTTCCTGAAATCATCACCGTTCTTTATTGGTCGACAGGATTTTTTCTCTAGCATTGTCATGTGAGACGATCAGCACAATGGTGCATAAATCCATCGTTAGTGCATGTCGAAGATCTTAGCAACGGAAGACAGCACCTCTCTATGTCACAGTGCAGTAGCTCTGTAGACTGCATATTCAGCCTTATTGTGTCACCAATGGTCTGCGTGGGATGTACAATCATTGTCTGCTGTGAACGCTGCATGCTCTTACGTGACAATCTGAGTCATTTCTATGGAGCTGCAAAAAGCCAAGAGTAGTCATAGTAAGAATGCCAGCCTGAGCTCAGGACAAATATAACGTTTATTTTGCGTGTTGTCATGACATTATAAAAGTTCCAGTTAGGGTTTTTATGTAATATTTACAGTTATAATTACTAGGTCTAAAATACAAAGGCATTTTAGGAATATTAAGCTTTTTAGGAAATAATTTAAACCAAATAAAAGACAACAAATACAAACTTAAACAAGAAACAATGAAACAAACACTGTTAAACACATTGCATGCAATTAACATAAAAACATATAGTTACTTGATTTACCCCTCAAGATGCCATTTTATGTTGAATCAGTTATTAATATTAATTTAATTTAAAATATGATATTGCAAGTTAAATTAAATAACACAATTTAAAACACATTTTAAGTCACCTTTCATCACGCATTGTTTTAATGTTACAGCTGACAGCTTGATTGGAAAGTGAAATCAGATACTATAATAAACTGTAAGCAGAGATCTGTCTTGCTTATGGTGAAATTAATACTGTTTGCTTCTTAATGACATTATGTTGGATCCAACCATTATGAAGGGTCTTGATCAGAAGATGGAGACTTGAACTTTCGCCTGCCCAAGATATCCGGAACATCTGTAGAAGGCCTATAGGAAAAGTAATAAGTATAACATAACAAGAGTAATATGTAAGCATAATTATATGCTTATTTGTTTCACAGTCAAAGTTACATAGGCAGGCGCCACTTCTGGTCCTCTGGCAACACAAATGCCATTATGAATGAAGGCAGTGGTGTAAGTCACCATGACAACCACATCCACAGCAACTTCTTTGTTGGTTTGAGACCAATAAGCTCATATAATGGGAAGCGACCAACACCTTTTTTTTCAGTTTTTAAGGAAGGTGAGAAAAAAAGACAATTATATAAAAATGCTTTATAAACCAAAGCAAACTCTTTGTCATTCATATAGTGAGGTCACCAAAAATCCAGAAAGCCTTGCTAATCTGTAGTGGTTTTATATGAACATAATATGTCACAGACAGGGACAATCAAAATAATGCCCTGGAAGTGATGGAAACTCCTGGAATGAAATGTAACCTCATTAGGGGAACATAAAACCTTTCTTGAGGCAAGTGGAAATCCCAATCTCTCCACAGCAACCACAAAGACGTGGGCTGTTTGGCATTGCTGCCTGCAAGAGGAATCAAATGGCTCTCGGGCCCTAGAGAGACTGCCATATTGAGAGAGGAAATTCATTGTGTCACAAACATAATGACGGTTGTGTGTGTGTTTCTGGTATATCTGAGTTCAGTTTGTGCCATGTATACCTCAAAATTGTGAATATAACAACAAAATGGTTTGCACAGTCCAAAATATTATGGATGAATACAATTATTTTAGCGTTTCAACATATTTTGCCTATTCATTCTCATATGTTAAACATGAGTGCTGTTTTGTAATGGATTTTTAGGCTGTAAACGAATGTCCCACCCATCATCCTGTGAGCCCTCAGCTGCTGCAGGGACTGTCTCCACAAATGTCCCCATCCGGCTTTTCGAATGCTCTACATTCAGCTGGTTTTGAGTCCCTAAGAGAGAATCATTTCAGAGAGAGACAGAGCAATTGTGCTGTTTATTCACTCAACACACTCTCTCTGTGGCCTGTTTACATAATTCACTGCATGACTGTTGTGTGCACTGAGGGCATAATACAGGCAGTGAAAATTTAGTGCATAATCATACTTTCTTATTGCCTCTCACAGCCAAGCCACATGTTCACATTCTCAGAGTCATAAAGTCTTATGGTCCAATTACTTAAATATACAGCGGTGCCCTAAAATTAGAGAAAATCTGGAATGCAAAGTTTAAGGTAAACCTGGAAATGAGCAGTTCATGTCAGTCTGTCATTATAGTTTTAGTAAAATGTGTTCCAGAAGTTCCATCCTTACAACATTCAACAATGTGGTGGTTCTGGAGACCATTGTTTAAATGAACATTTGAACAAGTGTGTGGTTTGAACTAAAAAGCCATGCCAAAGCCATGTTTCAAATGCTCTGAAACATGGCTTTGGTTTAAGCCTGACGACACATATTATGTTCATTTAATTAGAAAGTAGATTAGTGGAAATTACACTGACAAGTGTCATCCTCTGCTGATCTGGTACTGTCTGTTGAATAAGCCAGTGTCCCTCACACAAGTAGTTTATGACTCACTTACAATTTCCTGCTGCAATATGTACTTTAAACTCTTCTGACAGCCTGTCTCATACCTGATATATACTTTTTACATCTTCCATGCTTTTTTTGTTTTTTTGGGTTTATTTGCAGAGAAAGAACACAAGTAACATTCACAAGTCAGAGATCATATAAAAATGTTACGTGATATAATTGTTTTTGGTACAAATTATATTAGCTGCATATGGCCATAATAATGAAACTGACAACTAACAAATGAAACAATTGTTAGAATTTTGTTATTAGAAACATTATTAGAGTTATAGTTAATACCCAGTCTTGTCCCTTCACATGAAATCAGTTGACTACAACCTGGCGCCCCAGTTCTGTCAGGTCAACAGTGTAAATGAGAAGCAGAAGACTTCTCTACACTTACCCTGATAAACTACTGTCAATCTTAAAATGTTTTCATAAGAAAATCAGTCTGACTGTAAGACTATAGCTGGAGGCAGAGGGTGTGTCTGAATGTGTTTGTGCGTATCCACATGGAACCACTCACCTTCTCGTGTTAGTGTAGCCGCAGGCTGTTCTGGGGCTGGATTTGAATTTGTAGCCATCGGGTGCACTCTGAAGTTACCTGAACAAATAAGATGCTATGTGTCTACTAGCCTGAGTGGTGTGACATGTTCTTAAGAACAAACAAGTCTCATATTTCACTACACATTTAATACTGCGTGACAGTTGATTGAGTGAGCTTTAATAAAACTTATAGTTTGTATATACAGTAATAGTAACAACACCCATAATGAACACTAAATATTAGCACAAATGCAAAGACCTGACACTTGATAAACATTTAAAAATGTTATGTCAAAAAATGTTATGTATCAATATTGTCATTATTATTTCACCCACAGCAGACACATTGAAAAGGCTACATTGGTGTCTTACCTATATTGGGCAGTATGTGATGGAAACTGAACCATGCTTTTATAAATGGGTAGACTGAAATGAGGAGACCTGCAAAGCACACATAGAGAGCAAGAGTTAGGAAAACAGTCAACTCAGATGTGAACACAATTTCCCGCTCCATGTTGTCATTAGGGAAATTTTCAGCTCCAATATCATAAACTGCACTTTCTCTCTGCTCAATGGCTCCCTGAACTAGAGCTGTGAGCGTGAGCCGAAGATGTGCCCCATGCATATTGCATTACATTGCAAACTGATGAACAGCAATTTAAGCTTTATAATGGGTATACAGAATGGAACAGACCGCTTCTGAGCACTGAATTGTTGCTTGCTCCTTTCAAGCACCCATTCACACTGAGAATGAACTCTTTCTTGTTTCTGCTGAATTAGATTTTTGCCATCCCCTCTGATTTTACGTGTCTTTCCAAGGACACCACAAAAACATATTTTAAATCCTCTTGGCTCATGAAGGATGCATTTGATCGCTTTCTCTCTGTGTCCTTATGATTTGCAGTCTTTTTGTTTTGAGAGGTCTGAGGCTGGTGAGACGACAACCACAGACAGCAGGGGCTGTGCTGGATTTTGATTACACACCTACATTTCATGCTGGGAATCAATTCCCATTGGAAATGGACATGGCACCTCTGCTGGTTTTAAGTTTTGGCCAATTTCTGTTAAGAGGAGGCACTGGCAGGCATGATTGCTGCATACTGAGAGCTTCATCATCACATGCCTTGCTTGTGTACTCTTTTCTTCCCTTTCCTACAATTGTTCTTTGTGGCTTTTCTTTTCATTTTCATCCCCTAAATTTCTAACTCGCCCCAAATCCATTACTGTGGTGGCTGCTTTGGAGGGGAGAGCTGCAATCAATCCATTCTGTTTGTCAAAAGAGCAGTTCACACATCAATAAAGAAGCCCAACTTTACAATGTGTGCATCCATGCCAGCAATACCTTACAACGATCTCCCAACCTTATTCTAACACAGAAAGGAGTGAGACAGCTTACTTAAAGAACTAGGTCAGTCTGTTTTCCACTATGGAGGTTGAAGAACATGTGCCCTCAAGACAATAATGTTTGATACACCATTTGTAAGGGTCTGTGCAGATAATCCTGACTTTTCTACAGCAGCAAACAATAGATGAAAGGCGTGTTGTGTGTTGTGCAGCTCTATTGTGCGAGGGTCCTGTGTAGATTACATATCCACCATTGTGAGCTGGTGGCTTAGATTACAGACCTGGATCAGTTGATGGGATACACCATTTTTGAATGGTTTCTCAACGACTGAAGGAAAATATACTGTATTTATATAAATATACTGTATTTATATAAACATAAATATATGTAAGTTTATATCCCATATAAAGCATGCAACTATATCTTATTCAACATTCCTTTACATAAGTGTACAATTTTGTTGCGTGTATGATGAGAAAGTGCTGATATGGAGGAGAGATTAGCCAGCATGTTAAAAATGCATGATATGCAAAATAGCCATGCACTGTGGAATAGTCAGGAAAGCAGTCAGTATCCACAAATGGAACACTGCCTGCAGAATCTGCTGATTAAAAGTGGATCAATTCATTTTTGCATACATTTCATGGTTTACATAACTTTTGGCCTTTTGGTGCATAATTATTTTAACATACCAGCAAATGGCGTGACAACCAGTGGGCTCAGGTGCATTTAAATTAATAAACAGGTGTATCATTAAATAACCAGTGAGGTGAGTAACTGCATGTACTGTGTTCTACACAGACTGTTGCGCCTCATAAGTTGCAGATGTAACCACATATATTAGATCTGAGGGGACCTTTAATATGTTAAAACAACAGTTTTCTTAAAAATGAAAATTCTGTCATCATTTAATCACCCTCATGTTATTTAAAACTCATATGAGTTTACAGTTTAAAACGTTTTGGAACATGAACAAGAAAAGGTTTTAATATAGCACAACGTTGCTCTATCTCAAACATGATTTTCAAGGCAAGATTTTAAATAAATAATTGTTAGATGACTTAACAGACCCCAGCCTAGCTTGGCCATTGTTGCAGAAATGTAAAAAAAATGCAGGTTTGATTGCAATATTGCAACGCTAATTAAAACAATGACAAAATTATTATTTTTTGCTTTAACTGCAGCTTTACATTATATATTTGAGTAAACTGTTCCTATAAAAAGTAACCATTGCAAACCTATATGTGGTCTAAATGAGAAATGATACTCACCAAGTCCCCCCGCCCCCAGAAAGATGCCCCCCACAGCATCTGCATCGCAGTCTCTTGATACACCAATAATGATGCAGCCTGCTACAATGCTGAGCAGGGCTGAGCCCACCCGTAGCCCATGATACTCCCCAATACTGATCGCGTTCATTCAGCAGGTGGAACCCCCACCTGCCCAGTCTGACTTTGACACACACCTGTTTAAAAGCCACATTCACACTGGCTGATCACAGAGGCCAAGTGCCTGATCACAGTCTCACATTAACTGAATGGAACCTTCACTGTGAGATGGGTTAACAGAGACTCTACTTTCTCCTCAAGAGTCTTCATACATCTTTAAACATAGCGCTCAGGTTACCTTGCCGGATTCATGCTCTTTCCCTTCAAGCTAATTTGGGTCTGATTGAAGCTGACTAGTTTATTTGGAAGGCCAAGCCAAGCATAGCAAACTTGCTTAAGTATGTCATTCTAGCAGAGGCAAGGCAGAATTCCCAGCAGTCATGACATAAGATAAAAGGCCCCATCCTCCAGCGCAGGGGCTTACATGCAATGCTATTAACATTATGTTTACCTCAGATGTAGATGCTACAAGGGCCCAAATCATTGCAAAAAAATATGCTTGGTTTATCTATATATTCACAAACTAATATGTGAGTTCAGTTTCAATTATATTAGTTGGGTGTAAAGGACTGCAGTCCTTTGTAAGTTTAATAGTAACAACCTGACCCAACACATTTGTTATCTGTTATCTCAGTTGCCAGTTCTGACAGTCCTGGCATTTCCTAAGCAAATTGAATAGGTAAATAGACACACACTTTGATTTCATTTAGCTTGTTTCAACGACACTGTGTTAAGCATTATGTTATGCTTATTCAACATATCCATCTACATAAAGGACTAAAATGACCTGATGTTCATCATCTCACACAGATGATGTTTTGAAGTGCAGCCTATGCAAGAGTCAGGGTGTCACCACAGGGGGACAAAGGAAATAATAAAAATAAAAACAAATTGCATAACAGTTTTTATTGGAGGTCATTGACAGACGCTGTGAGGCTGCCGGCCTTATGAATGAGGCTGTTTTCATCTAGTACACGTTCACATGTATTGAATTACCAAGACTATAAATAGGTATGCAGAAGGCTATGACTTTGGTATACGGGTTACTGAAAGAATAATTGGACTGGGCTTAGCAACACACAAAGGCTTAGTTTGTCTGTTCAATTATATTCACCTCAGTTAGTTACAAAGTCAAAACACCAGAGTCATATAATCTACTTCCAAATGGTCGCTGTATTTTGGAGCATCGTAACTGGTGATCTATTAGACCAGATTTCTTCATTTCTTCAAAACTTCATTCCATCTCTCTGCTAATTTATAGTTAGCATGGGCATCAAATGTGTTTGCTTTTGGTTCAGTGTTTTTAAGAAAACTCCCTATGGCTAAAGATGATTTTTAGCACTGAACTTTTCACAATCAACTAAAGTTTAAAATTTTGAAATGACAAGGTCATCTTAATTCTTAAATACCTTAGTTCACAACCAGGAACAAATGGTGGCACTGTTCACAACATTCACAAGGGTCCATTAACTCTAATAATGTAGCGACAGATGAGTTTTCATTTTGACTGATTTGACTTCGAACACGAAGGGAATGTGTAATGAATCCTCTGCCGTCAGGACCCGAGACCATCCACAAAGGCCCCGAGTTGCTATAGGGATGGCATATCCATGGCAACAGAAGCAGACGGGGGTGAGCGGGATTAACACCAAAGAGTTGGGTAATAAATGACGTTAACGGGTGAAGACGAAGTGACACATTTCCTGTTTGTGTACCAGGCCTTTCAGGGCCATACAGCATCTTTAAGCAAGTGATTTTTAAAAATGTAGATTTTCTAGGACAATAATCAAATAGGATCTTATGTAAGAACAGTTCCATTAAGTTAGATAACTCAAATGAAACACATCAGTAGTTCTCCTATTGTGAATTCAGCAAGCTCTCTGCTGTGTATCTCATTTTCAATACAGAAATAAATATCAACATGAGGCTTCTTTAGCAATAAAGACAACAAAAACACAATAGAGCAATTACATTTCACTGTTGAGAGGATGATTAAAAACCACAGACAAAACATCAACATGCCGTTACATAAAAGCTACATTCAATCTCTAATCATTGTGCTTACGGATTAAATGTCTATTTAATTATCAAATGTCTATTTAAGCGAGTGTTCATTTTAAAGATATAAAGGATGAATGAATGTGTGAATAAATGAGTGAATGAATGAATAAAAATACTTAATAAGTATAATAATAATAAGAATTGCTGTTGTTATTATAATGGAGCCACTTTCTGTATAATGGAACAGAATTATAATGGAACTGGCTTTCTAAATCTGTGTGTGAACGAATCCATGAGTTGTGCCCTTCTGCTCCACCACCAACATCTCCATCCTCTCCAGTAATCTCTTCACATCATCATTCCTGTCAGTCAGACCTCTGTGAAAAAATTCATGAACCATCTGGTCTTTAAAAAACTCAAAGCGCATCCTCAGGAAAACTACTAAGTGCCTCATTTGCTTCATGTTGATAGAAGAAGATTTAGCTTCTGCAGCTATACAGTTCTTTAGCTATACTGTCATATGTTACAGGGCAAAAGGTTGTGGATTTAAATCAAGGAATAGTGGGAAAATAAAGTGTACATCAACAGCACCATATGTTGATTTAGATATGATTGTGTGACAATATTGCAATGGAAATACTGAGAAGGACTTGATTCCTGTAATGCAAATTATTAATATTTTTAATGAATAAAAATAGTCTGATTTTTAACTGCTGATGATAGCCAGATGTTGTTGTATGCGCTTATACATGAAAATATCTCCCATGAGGCAGAATAATTAACCGCCCACAGCTGCAATCAATATTACATTTACAGGAGAAAATGGGCAACATCTCAATGAGAAAGTGTGGGAGAAACTGCTGCATTAAATGAACATTGCAGCAACGTTTCATCAGCGTTCTTTAGAAGACTGACTGAGGAGGATACAGGATGGTGTGGATAAATGAATAGTGTGGGCTGCCATCCCTAAAGAGCTCACATCCCCTGACAATAATTGTCCTGTTGGACCTGAGGCATAATTGCGACATCTATTCAAGTCTGTGCTATTGATGAGCCACTCTGACCTGCTGGGAAAGAAGCTGGCCTTTGCTTCCTCATGGGTGATAGGTCTACTGAGGCAAAGCTACCAGCTGTGAACTCAATTACCAGGAAGGTTGAGCTACCTGCCCTGTATCCATATCACAGGTCTCCAGGGCTGTTTCTTGGGAGGATGAAATTACAATGTGACTGTGAGACAATGTGATTGTGTGAAGTTCGATGATATAAATATAGAGAAACAGACGACATTAGGAAACGTAGCTACGAGCAATAAGATCATTATTAGTATATCAGTTATAAGTATTAATAAATATTAAACAGATGTAACAACAGGAACTTCACAGTATATAAATAACTTGAACAATTATACAATTATTATATACATTACACAAATTTATACAATTTAAGCCTTTATTTATTTACATATGGTTCAGATGTTTCTATATAACATTACAACACTTCTAGATTGTACACAACTCAGAATTTTGGTCACCTCTTATGGATAATTAGACACACCTCTTAGACACACACACAGACACACACATGCACAGGCTGCCTTGCAGAACCTCAGATCTTTATAAAGTTTATATGATATATATAATATATAGATGTTAAGCAAACAGCTAAACAGTGTTCTTACAGCAAAGGCTTTTTATTCAGTGGGTATAATTTCAGTCCAGGTTGTCACATTTTTATTAGAAGAAGCTGTCACACATGATTTAGAGGTTATAACCTTTTATATTATCATTTTGCTTGCCAAAACCATTATTAGATTTTTTTTCTTTAAATAATAACCTCATAAACACAAAACAATAAAAAAGATTAAAAGCAGTAGCAAAACCAGTAACATGGAGAAATTATAATTACCCTATCCTATTTTTTCACTGTACTTTGAAGACATATTATGGCTCCCTCTGTTATCATGTTCTCCACTCCCTTGACTTCTGAATGTTGTTAGACTGCACAAGTGCACATTATTTATTTTTACGGCACATGGTCTTTCTGTTCAGTCGATTCACAAATCGGGCCTGTTTTAACATTAAAAGCCATTTAAACCTATACACACATGTAGAACTGAGATAAATTGCATGAACAAACACTGCATGACAAATCATTCCTTCCATTTTCATAGGCTATATTGTAGTGCGTTCATACAGACATCTGGCAGTTGTGGCCTGTGTCAACATTAAAAGCCATATACAAAAACACTAGGTAGAACTAAGCCAACTTGCATAAACAAACATTGCATGATAAAATCTCCTTTCATTTTCATAAGCTATATTTCAGTGTTGTAGTGGATCCAGCGGGGTCTGTGTTATAGTGAAGTGCGGTACTCAAGACTCTGGGTCCTGGACTTAAAACTAATCTAAACTAAAGCTATAGTTTATTGCGTTAGTCCAGTATTAAGTTATTGATTTTGAAATTGTTTTTTGAGGGATAACAGCGACATCATCTGGGAAATAAAAGAAGCACAGTTATAGAGGCACAGTTCCCATTAAGTTCAACACTCCTGTTGGATCTCCAAATAATAAACACGGCGTTCAAAAACACTACCAAAGGCTTCTTTATATATATCTTTGTATGTATCTCAGCAGAAACCTATCCTTATAGCTTTAAAACATTATATATGTTTAAAAACGTTATTGTTTGTGTTATAAACAAATGCACGGTTAAAATAAATTTGGATTATTACAATAAATCGAGACCTTCCGTGACCTACCTTGCAGATCTCTAACGTTTCCAGCGTCATGATGCGCGACTGTTCAGGTAGGAACCTGATGTAGCATCATTGTGAGAATTTATCAATGATTCTATTACTCATGTTGACATTTATGTCAGTGTAGAAGCGAAGCTGGACACAACGACTTTACCGTGATGGATCCTTTGCCGTGGTGCTAATCCAGGTAGTATCACAGAATAATTTGATCCAATTAGCATATCGCTATTTTTCAGGCCATAAATCAAAGTAGAAAACAAGTCAGTTTGTTATATTACATCTCCGTTTCCTGCACGCTGATGCTTTTCCTGTAGATGTTATTCAGGAATGTTACTGACCGGGTTATGAGGTTAAAATCAGACAAGTGACTTCAGTGTTTACAAGAATGTCCGTACACAGTAGCAGAGATAACAGACTCATACATGGTGTGACTTGATGCGTTTGTAAACATGCCTTGTCTACCTTTATGCTATATTTGAATTGTTTTTTAAAACTTAAATGCATAATGAAAAATATATGAACAGTTTAAACTGCATATATCTACATATCTTAGTACCTTAAATGTCGTACCTGCATTAATCTAGTGTTTAATGTCTTTCATGTCAATCTCTTTTTATATAAAATGATATGAATTGCTGTCTGCCATTCATGATAGACTGCAAAATAAAAGTTGTGGTTCATGTGTCAGTATTGCGTTTTGATGTTTGGAGGTAATGACATTCTTAACATAAAGCCAATATTGATGTTGATAACTCTTCAAGTGGCTGTTACTTTAAAAGCTGACGTCATTTAGAAGCATGGATTTATGCTATGATGTATACATAAGTGAGATGATACTCTCTAATAGACATGCAAGAAAAAAGTTGACATCTAGACTTGTCATAATGGTCCCATTGTATTTACTTACATATTTTATTGTGCATTGTTAATCCTATATCTTTATCAATGTTTATAAAACAAACTCCCTTGCATTGTGATACCATCCTCAAGGCTTATTGAACAGAGTAGTGTAAAGGTTTTACTGGTTCTAGACCAACAGGGCTGGAATCCAGAGCAACTACTATGATCTCTGATAAGTTGTTGATGTTACATGATTCTTGTATGCAAACATCTGTTACCTGTAAACTGATTTATAAGTTTCTCTGAGGTGTTGCAGGAGAGTATGTGTTAGATTTTGTTTACACAACATCATTGCATTTAAACTCCAAAGAGTTTAAAACTTAGAAAAACTAAAGGCTTAAAATTAACCATAATAAGCGCATAAGTTAGTTTGTATGATATGTCACTATATTTTATGTAGTTTTAGTTAGAGCTGTTTGTGGGGTCCTTTTAAATTGCATGCAAAAGTTACTATACAAGCAATATTTTCCAAAGATAAAATGCTTGTTATAAAAGCTATAAAAGCTTTCAAATCAACAGCTTAAGTAGGCCCAGCAGTCCAGTTTCACTGTTTTTCAGAGGGACAATCCACTCTTACTCTGCATATATTACCTACAATAATGGAATGCCTTCCTTGTGTATTCAGCCAGTCTCCTACTGAAATGAATCCAAAATGGAATCCAGTGTATTTAATGTATTTAGAATCTGATGATGTAGGTCTGTTATAAGCCAGCTGTTAGCACATGAACACTCAGCAACAGTTTCAGTGGATAGCATCACTTTAGGACTAACACAGCCTAAATTCCAAATTATATAAATTGAGTTTTCACAGTCACAAGGGATGCAACAAGAAACAAAGGTTTGTTTAGTAAAATGAAATGGAAAACAGCTGATTCTTTAATTTAAATCACGTATGACCAATTGTGCTCCACAATCTCCAGATTATTTGAATATGTAGTTGCTTATTAAATTTGGTCTAAAATGTAAAGATTGTCTTAGTTAGCTGTATTTCCTTTACCTAGGTGTTTGTATCCAAGTACCTTTATTGTGGCCTAGATAATAATAGTAATCATAACAAAATTCTGCAAATTTGAGTTATGAACGTTTTAGGTAACAATTTGCAAACAACAAAGTTACTGTGCAGAATTACTTTGACTTATTTCATCTATGAGATGTAATAGTGAAATATTAGCAATTTGTGTTTGCAAGCATACACTGCCTCTATTCTCAAAAGAAAAATAATGGTTTTGAGAAATGCTGGTTAGCAGGACTTGCTACCAGTTAATTGTCCAAACATTGACCCTTTGTGAGAATCTGTAGCATAATGGCCAATATGTCAAAACGTAACGCACAGGCAAACATTCAATGTCTTACCATGTCAAATCCATAACTACATGTCTGCTGTGATCACTGTTCCAATGTGATGTCCTGGTCATCAGATTATTGGTTACTGTAACAGAACTAAGGGAGAATACTAATGCTAAAGAAAGTAAGGTAAAGATGCAAGTTCACCAGGTCAAACCAAAATGACAAAGTCATGTTAGTCAGTGTTGGACAACACTATTTAAAGGGGAGGTAAACATATAATACTCAAACAAGGTGTGAAGAAAAGGTGATGATGTTAATAAGGAATGTAGCACTAAGGTTTAGAAGGATGGCAAATACACAAATATGACCAGGTGTGGTAAACAAATCAGCCGACTCGACACACTGCCTGTATGCATAACCTCAATTTTTGTACTATACATTCACATTAATATTTGGCAGTAAACTCCTAGTCAGAAATCCATAACTTTTTGCGTATATGACAACTTTTTATGGTGACTTTAAAAGTTAAGAAAAAAAACTTATTTTAGTAGATATACATTTCATATATAAGAAATATTGATGACTCATCCTGTACTACACAGATTTTAGTCTAATTAAATACTATTGTGTGAATGCCCCTCCCACTTTTGTCATGTGCATCAGACTAGCAAGTAGCAAACCATGGCTCATGGCTCTGACATACCTGAACCCTATTGAAAGTTTTGAGCCCTTTGATGTCGTGGCAAAATTTTCGTGACATCAACACAGGAAATGTGACTGTGCTCTTGAAGAAATATCTGTTGGAGAGTCTAATATTCTGTATCTTTTTGTGTACACAAAAATAAATTTAAATAACAATGTCATTATTTAACCTTGTTGAATTAGTTTTAACTAGTTTGATTTGAATTAAGTATTTTTATTTAAAATAATTTGGTTGGTATAGTAACAAAATTATATTGAGAGTTTTACAAAGAAATGTGTGACAGTATTTAAAAAGTGTATCTGTTCCATGTTGTTCTTATGTCCTGATAAGACAAACTGACATGGTCAGACAAAATCACAGATAGCTCGTTGTCAGTGTCCTCAATCACAGGAAATTCTTTTAATGATCATAGAAAACAACATGTTGGAAATGACAAGATGACAGATAAAGAGAGAGTTTCAAACAGCATATTTTATACTATGTAAACAACATGTATGACACTTGCGTTGGAATATGTGTGTTTATTCATGTGATTGAAGTTGTTTGCTTTTTAGTGGGTTGTGATGTATCGCTCAGTGTCTCGCTAATTAAACAGTTTATTCATTCAGAGAGGACAGGCCTAAGAGTTGAGACACCCCACTCATCTAAGGATTCTTAACATTCCTCTCCTCCTCCTGAATGGCTGCAAGAGTGAGTCAGTTTGATGGATCCCACACCCAGTCCTCAATGTCTGAGGAACGGGTCAAACCAGTGCTGCGAGAAACCAGTGAAACTAACGTGGGGATGGTAGTGTCCCTGTGGAAAACAAGTGCCACGTGCTGTCTGAGAGCTGGAGGGCCCATTGATACACTGGCTGGATCTGATTTATGCTGTCTTTATGTTGCTATATCTTTATTGTCTGTATTGTTATTGTTATGCTGTGTCTTTATTGTTATAACATTGTGATATAATACAGGGGATTAGCTGGGGATAAATAGAGCTCAGATTAGCCTTGTCCATCAGTGTCATAGCTTGAAAGGTAAATAACAACAGATTAATTTATGTTTGATCTTTATGATTTTATCTTGTAGTCATCTATACCTTACAGTTATACTGTAACTTTCATACATTTTACTTGCATGTGTAGGCAAAACATTCATAAGACGTGTTAGTCAGCTTTACTTACAATGAAGTTTGTTTGCTTTTTACTAGAAAAGACAATAAATACTTTGTATTTATTCAACAAATCTAAAAATCTACTAATATTTTTTATGGCCTGTATATAGGACTCTCATGATTATTAGGACAATAAAGGAAAGATGGTGGAAACACACAAGACAAGATGATGACAAGGGAGCTGACTCTGAAAATGTCCTAAAATTTGACATTCTGTACATTTGCATTTTATTTTTCTTTTATTCATAAAATACGTATTTATTTGAGGAACAAACAGAGCCATTTTTACTATCCCAATACTCTATGTATTTGTATGTGGCAATGTATGTGTTAATTTTTCTAAGGTTTGGACTATTGTTCTCCTATTGGATAAGTCTGAGGCCCATATTTGTGACCCCAGGGAAACAAAAGGCTTTTCATTGCCGAGCAGTCACTGCTCTGTTCTTGCCTACTTACACTGCATAATAAAAACCATACTAGTTTCAGAGCCAATCAGATAAAACTTACTCTAATAAGCCAATCATTGAGCTCTGAGATAGGTTTCATAGGGCGGTTCCTGACAGATGAATGCAGGTTGCAATCCTGAAACCGGGTGGGTGTTGCCTCTTTAGAATGATTCTCTGCTCAGGTTCATATTGGGCAGCGAATGACACTTCTTAATGCAGGCTTGTCATTGCCAAGGCTCCCACTGGAATACATTCCCTGACTCCTCACACTATAGAACACTGCTGTGAATAAGGAGAACTGGCTTGCTGGAAGAGTTGGGACACTGAGAAGAGGAAAGTTTAGAGACGTTTCCAGCGCTTCCCTGGGACCAACCTTCATTTTTTTGCCCTGTGAGGCAGTATTCTTGTTGTTTTATTTATTTTGACTGGAGTGGCTGTATTAGAGATCTCAAGTCTAGAGAAAGACAACTGGTAAGCTAAAATAAACTTGTCAACACAAAATACACTTGTCAAGGCGTGACATTATTAATGAGACCCAGTGGTACATTTTTTAAGTGGTTACTTAGCTGTTACTTAGCTGCCTGACTCTTGTGTAGCGAAATCTGATACATATGCCTATAACCATTTTGTATATGCTAATTTAGTGACCCACAGGATTACATTTGTGTGTGTGTCTGTGTGTGTGTGTTTGTGATTACTTTCTGTGTACACTTACTTGTGATACATTAGGGTTATGTTTTCATTAGATGTTCCTGTCTAGTCAGTTATCTGATTCTGTGGCAGGATAGTGAGATATCTGCCTTTCTCCACCTCACCAGTTTAACTGGCTTTGAACTGTTGAACTATTAGTCATTGGAGACCTTGTAGTACCAGGGATGGAAACAGAACAGCTTCATCATTTTTCATTAGCTGTTTAGGAATGTTTCTTTGGCATGTCTTGTGATGTATAGACAATATTTGGTACTATAGTGAGAACTTCTTATTCTTATGGTTTCATAAAACAGAGGCCAGCCTTAAACTACCTAGCTACTTACTATCTACAAACTAGGTAAAGATATCAGATATCCGGTGTTTATTTAAGGGTGCAGTCATATGTAAAGCTGCTTTCCCCTTATTCAACCTGATGTTCATGGTTTATTATTTCAGAAAATGTATTGGCTTGCCTTCTGTTTCTTTGCTGTGATTCTGCTCTCGTCTGATAAACAGGTGGCATCACATGAGATCTGTAGCCAGATAGGCAGTGAAGCGTCTGTTTAATGTGTGCTTTTGTCAACATATTTCACGTATGCTCTGCCGAACAGTGAGTCACAACCAAACAGCTGTGGAGAATAACGTCTAGCCTTGATAATATATTCTGTTTGTCTGTCTGGATCTCACATATGTCTGTGGCCATAGAAACAAATTTAAATTAGCCACAAGACATTCATAAGCTCTTCTTTTGGCTTTCCTAAGGAAACAACTGTTTTAAATCATTTTAATCTAATGACATTTGCTTGTATTGCAGTAATTACATTTTAGGCAAGATGCAGAGCTTAGAAAGAACTAGACATTAAACATGTAGGACTACTCATGTACAGATTCACTTGGCCAGCTGTTTCCTGTTTGCTTTGCTGGGCTGTCGCTGTTGACTCTGACCCAACACTGTTCTGCTGATAACAGCACATTAGCATCAGCCTGTGTCTAGCCTTATACTAGCTGTATTGTACAATTGTCCATTGTCTGTTCACCTTGTTTCAACACATTTACATTGTTCTGCAGTTTATTGGTTGTCTGAAGACAAAGTCAAGATGGTTTTAGAGGTGGTATCAAACGTCCTGAAGTTCTATGACTACCTTCTGAAAAGAACAGGTAAGAGCCCATTATAATCATTGTATGCATCAACATTGTTGTACACACAAATCTATTTAAGCTGAAAATGTCATAAAACATGGGATTCTGTAACATAGTTGATCAAAATGTGCCATTTTCCTCAGATGCCAGAGTACGGGATTATCCACTGATGCAGAGCCCCATTCAAATGACTGTCATCTTGCTGGGATATGTGTTCCTCGTTTTATATGCAGGGCCGCGGTATATGGCTAATCGCAAACCTTTCTGCCTCAAAACAACTATGATTTTCTACAACTTCTTTATGGTTGCCTATAATGCCTACATTGTTTATGAGGTGAGTTACTGTTTGTATTATTTGAGGCAGTAAAGTACGTACTGTACTGCACTAGAACTAGTCTTTGAGTATCTTCAGTCACGAGCCTAGACACGAATTCTAACTCTAATCCAAATTATTGTTTTTGTGCACTGCTAAATAAATCACAAAGAACAACAGCAAGGTAAAAAAATAAATTTGTTGCATTTATTTTCTTTATAGAGAAATAGATTTTTCAGCAATATATAAATGTGATATTAAAATGGCCAAAACACACTGCCTATAATCTTTGGTATGAAAAACTTCAAGCAGAAAACCCCCAAAAACATTGCAAATGGCATAACTGAGTCTTTCTAAACAGTTATCAGTCTTATCTAAACAGTATCTAAACAGTCTTATCTAAAACACTGTATTAAAGAAAAAATGACTGAGGAAAATATTTGCAGAACCAAGCCTGGAAGAGTCTGGACACAGTCCACAGTGTCTGTTGTGTTCTGTTATTAGATCTGCCTGACATTTTCTTTTGTTACAGTTCTTGATGGCTGGCTGGGCAACAACATACACCTGGAGATGTGACCTCTGTGACCCCTCCAGCAGCCCTCAAGCTCTTAGAGTAAGAAGCCCTGGTTTATGTAATCTATTCATTTTCTTCTCTGCCTCTCAGAAGTGTCCATCAGCATGACTATGCAACTCATGGTTTGAAGGAATCTTTTCACTGTTGTCAAAAATCTGTAACTGATTTTCTATGTGTCCTCAGATGGTTCGAGCAGCCTGGTTGTTCTATTTCTCAAAATATGTTGAGCTTCTTGATACGGTACATTTTTCCCCAAAGTGTATTCTACTTAATAGATATCTATTAATTCTAGCAAATTAAATCTACTGCACAAATATACTTGAGTTTATAGGAACTGTGTTTGTTGCAGGTGTTTTTTGTGTTGAGGAAAAAGCACAGTCAGGTGACATTCCTACACATATTTCATCATTCTGTCCTGCCCTGGACGTGGTGGTGGGGCATCACTCTCACTCCTGGTGAGTCTATGATTGCTGCTTACACATTTTACACAGTCTATAAATCTATAAATGTATATTTAGCATCTTATACAACACTTTATTAGAGGCCTGAGCATTGAGAAATTACTGTAAAACAAATTGTTGCATTGAAATATTATAGAAGTTTTATTTATATTTAAAGGATAAAAGAAATTATTAAAATTAATATTAAAGTAAGTAATATTCCTCTTTTATAACCCAAACAGTTTTTAGTGCTACAAGGGGAAAGTCTGTGGTTCCCAATATATATATATAATATATATATAACTTTTTGTTATATACCAATGAATGTGTTTAATTTCCTGATTTTGACAGCTGGTGGAATGGGTTCTTTCCACGCTTTGGTGAACGCATGTGTCCATGTCATCATGTACACCTACTATGGCCTGGCAGCTGCAGGACCACGTTTCCAGAAGTATCTGTGGTGGAAAAAGTACATGACTGCTATTCAGCTGGTAACTATCAGTAAACTAAACCCTCTAAAATAAGACATTGTTACGTGTAAACATGGAATTGGGCCGGATATCCAAACATGAATTGAATTTGAACTAAAGACAACAAAATGGCATAAAATAATTCATACTTAAGCTTCTTTTTTTTGGATTTTCCACAGATTCAGTTTGTTCTAGTGTCTGTTCATATATCCCAGTATTACTTCATGGAAAAGTGTGAATACCAAGTTCCCATTTTCATTCATCTCATCTGGATCTACGGCATGTTTTTCTTTATTCTCTTCTCAAACTTTTGGATCCAGGCCTATGTGAAGGGCATGCGACTACCTGTTAACCGTGAGGACAAACCTAAACAAAATGGCATTACCACTGTGATTAAACCAGTGGTAGTAGCCAATGGCAAACATATAGAAAATGGCACTGTATACAAAACTAATGGATTTGTTCACAATGGGAAAGTTAAGGAAGTCTAAATGGACTAATGAAAATACAGCATTTGCGACAGCACTGGAACATCACTCTAATCTAGAGACAGTTGTTATTTTTGTCAAATTTATATATTTCTGATTGCATTGGAGATGAAACAGCAAATTGGATCTGGTGCCCCCCTCCCTTATTTTGTATTTGTTGAGGCTGACTGGGGAGCACTATGCATGAAGAGAATTTGTCCACTGAAATCAGCATTGTTGACGTGGCTCTGAAAACCAACAGCATGTCTGTGGGTGAATCAAGTAGACCTCAGCTTTTCCTGGCATATGAGTCTCCCAGTTGTTTGCACATTGTACAGTTCTTACAGGTCTAACCCAAACTTGACTGTAAATAAATATTTCCTAACAGCTTAGTGGAAATGTATGAGTTGTCCATTTTTTATTCTGTTTGTAACTTCAGTTAATAAATCTTTTTATAGTAAATTCTGGGTTTGGTTTTTGTGTCATCTTGGTGAACAGATGAAAGTAGATACATTAGCTCTCCAAACACAGTTAGTTAAGGTTTAAAAGGTTGTGCTGTACAGTCTATAAATATTTAGTAATAAATGTTCTGCTCCAACACACAATTTGATGTCATCAAGAACCTCAACAACTGCATTATTAGGATCATCTTGTAACAAAAAAGTTTATTCTTTGTAATATATTCTGTTTTTTTATATTAACATCTTTCATACACCATTATCAAACATAGATATTCGGATACCTGGCAGGTTCCGTTAATTTTTAATCTAATGCATTTATTAGTGCAGCCATATTTAACCTCACATGAATGTGGCAAACAATTTAATCTACTTTCATCGATTTGAAGAGTTTAGTTTATTCAAATAACTTTTGTATGTAGCCAATTAAACAATCATCAAAATGTTTCAGGAACCTTGTAAGGCTATAATATTAGGATGTGTACTCATTTCAATTACCATTTTCCAGTGCATCATTAAATTCAAGCTTGTCACTAAATATTACCTAGACTCTTATACCAACATCTGTACAATCTTTAATGACAAAAGCAATACAATTACAACAATTGTGACTCTGCTAGCAGTTTGTTTCCAGTTTCAGTCGCATAGCTGAATAAAAGAGGGACAATTACTTCCTTACAAAACTTTATTTGAAATGTACATTGTAAATAATTTAGACATCACTTTGAGTTAAATAGACAAGTCTTGATTAGGATAAAAATTACAAGTCACTAAAAAGATATTAAAAGGATTTGGCTTTTCAAGTAGGCAATTCTTTTAAGAATTCCATTCCACTAAGATTTCCATTTCATAAAAATGGTGCACCTCACCTCCTACCAAAGTCAGTGCAGAGATTGTACATGATATTTTTAGTTGTATCCATTCATTTCCTTTTTCCCCAACATCATTATTGGTTGCATTAAAATGAGCATTCTATATCTATCGAATGTGTTGCTGAATGATACTGCTGGTAGGCTTTAGTTTTTTGACAGAATCCTTTTCAAAACACTTCCAAAGTCGAATGGTTTCATCAGCAGCTACAGAAGCCACAGTAGAACCATCTGGACTGAGTGCCAAGTTCAGAACTCGGTCTTCATGTCCTGAAATAGAAAAATAATTATTTTTCCTTCCGATCATAAGTTCACAGTTGTAAGAATATACAGGTCTCCTGAACAAAGTGACCACAACAAATGAAACTTGCCTTCAAGTTCTCCAACTTTAGCAAGCGAGGGGTATTTCCAGATAATAACCTTGTTATGAGCAAAGCCATGACCTGACACCAATTCTTTGTAATTTGGTGCAAACACAAGAGATGATATCTAAAGGACAAAAAAGAAAAAAAAAAAAAAATTACCAAAATTATTCTTATTGTACCATGACAAGCATGCACACAGAGATTGAGGCTACCTGTGAGCATGTATCCAAAGCACTGATACAGGAGCCACTATTGACATTCCAAATTCGAATATGACGATCACTTGTGCCCCCTCCTGAAGCAAGGATGCTAGGCTGCCACGGGCACCATGCTAAAGCCTTAAGAGAGCATAAGAACCAACAGAACACACAAATTTAAACATTGCATTAATAATGTACATGTCTTGGTTTTGAAAATACCAAGTAAATTTGTTACCTTGACCGCTCCTTGGTGCTCACTGAGAGCATGGATAGCTCGATTCTCCGAGCCAGTAGTCATTGGCCAAATGTACACCATGTTGTCATTACCCCCACTACCTAAATACCTTCCATCAGGGGACCAAGTAAGGCCACAGACTTCTTGAGTGTGTCCCCCAAAGGTGTATATGTGATGATCTGCTACCCGAACATCATGCAGATGTATTAAACCAGAGCGGGAACCACTAAAAGAACAGAATTAAGTGCATAACTCCAAGAAAAGTACAAAAACTGCCAGGTTTTACCTAGTCTTACCTAGACAAAATATGATCATTCCAACTCAAGCAACCAACCCTTGCTGCATGGCCATCCATACTGCGAAGGCATTTTTGGTATTGCACATCCCACAACTACGTGAGAAATTCAATCAATACTTTTCCAATGAAGCATAAACTAGTCATCTTTCACTCTGCTGTATTAAGAATCTTAAAACTGCAAAAACCACACAACACAATTGCAAGAACTGAGAATCTCCCAGAAAGTGATTCTTTAGGTAATGCGATCATTTGAGTGATTTTTATACAGAGATGCATTGCAATGATTACAACCACAGTGAGAGAAAGATGCAGTCAAATCACCACATCAGTAATTACCTCTACTTTACAATCACTTGTCCCAATAGACAAGAAATTGCCATCTTTGCTCCAGGAGACAGAGCAGATGTAATTGTTTTCATCCTCCATTTTATGCAATAAAATGATGTCCCCTTCACTGGCATCCCATAAATACACATGGTTGGAAAGGCCAACTGCCAACAGATTTTGCCTTCCCCAGTCCATCAGGTTCAGATCTGAGGGTAAATCAGCAAATGAATTAGAGCACAACCAGTAATCGTCTCTAAATGAGACCATACAGTGTTACACAAAACATTAGCTCACAGAAGTCATTTCTGATATCAGGGGCATCTAGAATCCGCTCTGGAATTGAAGACATGTATCGTCTCTTGATCGAGGCAGGCGTGGGTACTTGGCTGTGGAGAACCCTCAAGTTATTCTGATAGCCTGTGGGAAATGTGTTCTGTTAGCCTAAGTCTTCCTAGAGAGATGTTATTAAACAAATGAATTTCACAGCATGTTAGCCCATACAAAACCTGTATAGTTCAAGTTGTGTATTATGCAATTTCTCAAGCAATGCTTAATAAGTCTCCAAACATACTGCCATACCCTCGGGTGCACTTAATGGTTTTCCTCCTAAATGTAAGATTTTTGCTTCCTCTATGTCATATCCGTTTAGTGTCACAGACCAAGCTTTTTGACTTTGCTGTTGGAACAATAAGAAACCAGTCAATTGTCTGTGACTTTGAAATTCAGAACATTTAAACCATCACAGCAACAGAGAAGAGCAACCACTTACTGCTGATGAGGAAGATGCGATCTCAACTGCCTCGTTCTCTTTGGAAATAAGAAAGCTCGCTACATCCAACTGCTTGTTATTTCTTGTGGGGATATAACGATCTCCTCCTGCCTTGGAGGGTGTGTTTTGGGCCTTGCCGTTCTTTACTGTTATTAGACAACGAATATGTAGCAGGCTAACAACTCGCACTCACCACGTTGACCCACATGCGCGCGCCTCTTACCTGGTGTTTTACTGGGTGTTTTGGAAAGGCTTGCAGATCTGTTTATGCTCTTGTTGGGCGAGAGTGAGTTTGGGTTTGTGGAGCTGGATGTGCTGGCTTTTCTCTGCCATCTAGCCGCCGGGGCGTTTGTGATTGGTATGTCCAGTCTTAAGACATTATGGATGTCGTTCTCAAAGCCAAAGCGAGACATGGCTACTGCAGCTGTAATCACGCTGGAAAGTCAAACCAAAGGCAAAGTCTAATCACAGGGCGCACAAAACCCATTATAAAACCATACATTGATGTTTGAATAACTATACCCTAAAAATAAGCTTCAAATAAACTTTCGGTGTAATACTCCTGAAATGCGACAAGACACATGCAAGCAGGTTGATAACTTTAAGCCTATAAGAACAATTAAGATGGACATTATTATTTTGCACCTTACCACAAATACAAAAATTTGGTTTACTTCCGACGCAAAACAAAACTCTAAGATGTACAAGCAAAATGATTGAAATAATCTGAGTTTTACGTTCCGCCACAAGACGTTTAACCTTTTTTTCTGCGAAGACGCTCAGCTGATCTACGTCAGTTTAAATGGCTGGACGCGCCGCCCGGATTGGTGGACTCAACAAACATTTTCCCTGTTACCACGGCAGCAAGACAGAATGCTCTATGCTGATTGGTCAATGAAATCAAAGCGTTTTCCCAGGATTTTTTGCTTAAGAGTTCTGCATTAGAATAATGCATTGATTGGTTATTACGCCTAAGCAGTAAACGGCCTTAAAACAACAACAACAAAAAATGTATTTGTGTTGTGTCTGTGTTGCTATGCGATTTGTCAGTACTTTCCGTTTTAAAATATCTTATGGATATTCATTTAACAGTTCATGTCAATATGACAAGATAAGGTCTCTAAAGTATCATTATAGGCATTATTCATATACATGCACTGTTTAAAGTAAACAATGTTTTCAATAAGAGCTCAATGAGAATGATGCCTTTTTGCAAGTAGTGGGCTTCTTAGTTGTTTCGTTAATGTATATTAAAATGTACATCAGAAAGAGTGTTAAAAATAAATTAATGTGTCTATTTATTTAAAGATTAGGTGATTGGTAATAGTGCAACCAGTTTTTAAGTATAAAACAGATCGTATGTGATTAACTTGGAAAGGGACCTCTATTTTGAAATGCTTGGGGTCGCTGTTGATTGGGCGTGGTGTGATGTTTTTGTTGCACTGGTTTCGCTATCAAAACAGATCAAATCAGGTGGCAATGTAATGTGCTGTTTCATGCATTCTTTGGAAACCCACAAAGGTAAATAAAGTTTACATTCACTCGTTATGTTATGAGGCAATGTTACGTATATATCAGTGATTAGTGTCGAACGAGTTACTTTAAATGGATTTTCAGTTGTCAGAAAACTACATATACTTTCTCCTTAGTGAGTGAGTGTGAGTTTGTCGAGTGATTACATCTTGTCTGTAATAGCAGTGGTTTTGCTGTTTCTATGACATGAACCGACAGCTTTATTTACTACAGGTTTATGAAGCCCTTCATACATACGGAAGGAGGAAGTTCCGACAGTTTGTTGCAGAGGAGGAAGAAGAGTAAACAGTCAAGAATTCATTGGTGGATTAGGGCGGTGAGTCAGCAGTCCACGTGTTAACAACACATGTGACAGTCGTTTGCTCTAAATTCATGTCAATTTGTGTTTAGGACCTTCGTGATCTTACTTCAGGTTCTCGTGACAGTTTAGATTACCACAAAGGTTTTCTATCTCTAGAGTCTGGACTCAAACATTCAAGTGAGTGTTTGTCCAGAAGTGGACAAGTAAAACCAGGAGGAAAATGTTTGGCAGGAAAAACAAACGACCAGCAGCGCCGAAGGGCCACGGCGCAGCTGCAGCAAAACAGGTGAGAGTTGGACTGTTTGTTTTTGTGGCTGTCAGCTGTAGGTACGTTATCAGATTAAACACTTTCCTGCAATTTTCCTGCAGATGGGCCTCTTTCTTGATTTTAAGCCAGAAGATATGATGGACATGGACCAGGATCTGAGTGACCCAGCTTTAGAGGCTGAATTTGCTGCTATTGTTGGGAAGAAACCAGCTGCAGCTGCCAGGGGTAAAAAGGCTGACAAAGGTGGGCATCAAGCTTGGTATAATTCATGTTATAATTACATACTGCATATATTTCAAATAAACCCAAGATAGGATTTGACACATTTCCATCCAATGTATTTACTTATATACTCCTTATGCATACTTACTGCAAATGCATATTGATCAGATGTAAAATGTTGGGGGTGGTGATTCTGAAGTTTAAGAAAATGTAAAAATTTGATTGGCGGGGGAAAATGTTTCTTAACTTAATTTTTATGGTGGCTGCAGCCCTGACTTGTAATAAATATCTCACCAATTTTATATATGGTTTCTGAAGGTTACAAATTTACTTATGTCAAATATATGTTTTAAAGCCCCATTGCCAATGGAGGATATCGCAAAAATGGCAGAGGCATGCATGAAAGACATTGATGATGATGAAGATGAAAGTCTGGAAGATGATGAAGATCTCCTGGTAGATTAAATCTCTTCTTCATATTAGCTCTTATGTCATGTGTTGTTACAAGTGTGTATGTTGTGATCTTCAGGCTGAGCTTCAGGAAGTGGTTGAAGAGGAGGAAATGGAGGACTCGGGTACCACAACCCCAACCTCTGTTGTTAGCACAGAAGTTCCTCTGGCACAACCAACACCAGTAAGCCAGGTTAGAGTTTATTTAATCTTTCTTTGGAAAGTCATAATGTGACTAATTAGTCACATTACAAAAGGCTAAACTACATATATAAAGTACATATTGCATATAGCTTTGATGACACAGATTACACACTTATGTCTGTAATCATCGAAACTGAATTAAGCTGGATGGTTTTCAGCAGGATCAACTATCTTAAGAGTTGTTTTCATGCTGTTGGCACGGAAAAATCCTCTCCGTTTTCTTCCACAGGACACTAAGATCTCCGCAAAGCCTGGGAGTATTGAACACACTTTAGAGGAGAGAAGCAACATGTATAGAATGGCTGTGATGAATGCCAAAGCCTCAGGAGAATCCTCTAAAGCCAGGAGATATGAGAGAGGCCTTAAGGTGAGTGGATGTCTTACTGTTCCATAATAAATAGATTTTAAAACAGTTTTAAATTTTTAAAGCTTTTTTTTAAAGCTTTAAAACTTTAGATTTACCTAGCATTGCTACCTACTATGCTAGGTAATAAAATGTCATGTGATGATAATCGACAAAAATGGATTTAAAATGTTCTTATTTAGACACTACAAACTATGCTGTCTACTGTACGCAAAGGAGGAAAGATCAACGAAACGGAGGTTCCCCCTCCAGTTGCATGTGGGGCCCCTTCTGATCCCGGTCAGCCGCCTACCCAACCTGCAGTGTCACCTGACCAGCAAGGGGAGTCTGACAGCGCTGTTGACATCTCTCCTGTCTCAGTGGAGACTGCCACTGTTGTCATGGATCCAGCATCTAACACTAAAGAGGAGACCTCAGATTTAACCTCACCAGATTCCCTGTCGTCTCCAGATGAGGAACATACAAAAAGTGCTGCTGACCCTCTCTTAGGTCAGTGTAGTGCATTAAAAGCAACAGACCACAGTTAATAAGATGAAGACTTAACAGATGTAGTAGCTAGATACACATACAGTTCCAAAAATTAAAAGATTATATAATTCCTAGATAAATTAATTATATAAATAAAATAAAATGTTGGAATGTTGTTTTGCATTATGCATGTTGAAATGATCATAAACTGTATTATGTTTGATCAGTATTTAGCATGTTGCTGCTTTTGGACAAGGGTACTTTGATATATTTTAATAGCACTTGTTTTGATTTTGTTTCTACTTGTTATATTTATATACAACTGATACATAAGGTTTTCCATTAATATATAATATTGATGGATTGAATCCAAAAGGTTATGCATATAAAAACACTGCTGAAATTTAGGACCTGTCCCTTTAAGTAGTTCCTGACTTGCTAATTTAATTTACGACATTCTGCAGAGTTGATTTAGTAAGGGACTCTTTATGGTTTTCAGACTCTCCAGTGCAACAGCCAAGTAAAGACATTTTGCTGGAGAGACAGAGAGGCTATAGGATGGCGGCTCTTAAGGCCAAACAAGCAGGAGATATTGAGAAAGCCAAAATGTACATAAAGATCAGCAAGGTAAGATGATTTTAGTCCAATTTTGTTTAATTATGTGTTACTGTGGCTATTCTGAACATTTACCAACAATAACATATTTGAAATCACTTTCCCTATTTATGAAAAATTTTATTTTTATTGTAATTAAAGAGTTGCAATTTTCATGCTTGTGTCATATAATTAGATTGCAGAAAGTAGGTAATAAACTTGTAATTTCATGTTTTATCTCCCTTAAAAACTTTAACCTTTTAGAATAAGCTTTGCATTTAATTAAAAGGTTTAGCTTCATTACTTTAATGATTTTGTCACAATTTTGGATCTGTTTTCAGTCAACAATGATTTCTAATAGCTCACCAGTAGCGACAATGTGCTGATATTTGAGGAATTCAGGACTTGTAGGAAGTAGACAAAGAGAACCACTATACTGTTTGCTTGTTTGGCTCAGGGATTTGATACAGCACTCGAGGCTGCGGAGAAAGGCCAGCCGGTGGACATGAACTCCCTCCCACCCCCTCTATCTGAAGGTTAGACCTGAAGTGTCATCTGTGAACACACACTATACCACATTTAAAACATGACAAAATGGTCACATTCAGACAGTATATATAGTAGCATAATAATATTATATATATATTATATTATTATGCTGCAACTGCAGGTAATCACAGCCATGCTGATATTCAGTATAATAGCATGACAAAGAGTGTGACATTGTTTTTATACAATTTAATACAATTATTATTCAATCACTTACATGTATGACCTAACATCTAAAATCTAACAAACTGTTAAGCACAGGCTGGCAGCTGAAAAAAAAATAAACACAGAAACAGAATGATGAGTGAAGCAGTCCAGTGCTGTTGTACTAAATATCAGCCACTTGTCCAAACATATTAGGGTACCAGAACTAATGGAAACATTCTTCTTTTGTTTAGGATGTTTTGTATATGACAATTAAATAATTTTATTATTTGTCTAAATTATTATAGCAGTGTGCATATACTATGTGTATTATTAGAGTTTGGCTCTGAAAGTTTATTTATTCTTTTAAGCCTCTGCAGTTACTGAGGCCAAACCTCAGGCAACCTCACCTTCAGCTCCTGAAGGCCAAGGTCAGTTCACCAGCTTTCAACATGCGTCTTTTTAAATAGTTTAATAATTAAGTTTGGTCCACTAATTTACTATATACATGTGTGTGTGTGTGTATATATAGAGTAGCTAGTGTCTGAGTTGCTTGTACTATAGCTTGGTCTTTATTTATTTTTTTGTTTACATCAGCTGACACTGTTTCTGGTCCAGCTCAGCCCAAGACTGTCCTTGAAGCCCTGGAACAGAGAATGGCAAAGTATAAAGAGGCTTTCACACAAGCTAAAGCAAGTGGAGATGACCGCAAGGCCCGCATGCATGATCGCATTGCCAAGGTTAATAAATTTATTTTTATGGGAAAAAAAATAAATTTATGGGAAAGCATAGAGCATTTTAGGCATAGACTTGTTTATTTGAGATTGGTTAATTTGTCTTCTTTCTGATCCACAGCAATATCAGTCTGCCATCCGTGCTCATAAAGCAGGTCGAACAGTCAATTACGATGAACTTCCAGCCCCACCAGGTCAGTTTGTTTCTGGACATTCAGCCAGTATAACATCAGATCTTTTGTATTGGCTTTTTATAGATATTTACCAAATGTAATGGTTTCCTTTAGGTTTTCCTCCAATCCCAGGCCAAAAAGCCACTTCACCTGATCAGGGACTGGCTGCTGTGCTGGAAACGGCCAATAAGCTGACATCTAATGAAGCTGAAGCTGGTGATGAAGAGGAAGGTGGGGATGGGAAGGAGAAAGTTGCAGAGGTAAGTAACTGCATAGAAATAAACATTTCCATAAGATTTATATCTTTGCTTCATAAGTCATTTGCCCTCCAGGATCAAACTGCAAAAGCAGACAACCAAAAGAAACCCACTCTAGCTGTACAACCAATGATACAGGAACCGGAAGGAACCCCTTCCCCCAACAGAACAACCAAACGAGGAAGTCTGACTGACGCTGGTTTGTGAATGTTTCTTTGGAATGCCATCCTTATTTGTCACACTAAATTTTGTCAAATGGCTTGAATTTGGTTATTGTCTCTTTAGCTCAACAGCAACTGGAGTTTCTGGAGGGCCGCAAAAAGCAATACATGAAAGCAGCACTTCAGGCAAAGCAGAAGAAAGATCTCGAGCAGGCCAAGACCTTCCTGCGCACTGCCAAGAGTTTGGACCCAATGATAGAAGCAGTGCGCAGTGGTAAGACAGTGGATTTAAGCAAGGTAAGGCTTCCTATCTATAATAAATGCTTCAGTGAATTATATGACCAGTAATGAAATAATGAAATATAATAGCTTGAAAAAATATAGTTTCATTTTTTAGAGTAGGTCGACTAATTTACTTTCTCTAGAATCCATCTTCTTGGTTTGACATTGTATTATATAACTGAAGAATACTGTGGATTGAATTGCATTGTTTTTAGGTGCCTTCACCATCTGGAGATGAGGATGAGGACTTCATCTTAGTCCATCACACTGATGTTCAGATCTCAGAGAAGGCTGAAGAGGTCTACACACAGCTTACCAAATTACTCAATGAGCAGCATGAGGTAGAAAAGTAGTATTTAATCAATAAAGTAACAGATTATATGTGGATATGAAAATTGTGAGTTTCCTTTCTTTTCATTTCTACAGAAATGTGTGAAGTTTTCCAAGCAGTTTACGCACATGGGAAACGTTGCAGAGACTACCAAGTATGTATATAATACAACATATCCCACATACAAAGTTTCATTGGGAAGTTAATTGTCTCTCATTTTTCCACTTTTAGATTTGAGAAGATGGCAGAACAATGTAAAAAGAGCCTGGAGATCCTTAAGCTGGCTCAGAATAGGGGGCTTGAGCCTCCTAAGCATCACTTTGAGGAGAGAACGTACCACACCGTCAGGTCAGACAGACAGATCATATGAATACACAATGGAAAGCCAGTCTTGTTCTCATTATCTCTTGATGAAAGATCAGTACTATGTAAAATTACAATAATCCTGTTTTTTCCTCACTTACCCTGTGGTAGGATATTCCCAGACCTCAGTAGTACAGACATGGTAGTGATGATCGTCAGAGGAATTAACCTTCCTGCACCATCTGGTAAGTAAAACATCTTTGCTTATAAAGGTTTGCATGTGCTTTCCTCTGCAACCACATTTACATGTTTTATTTAACGTAATTCAAAGTAAACATTTATTAGTATGTGTTCCCTAAGAAGTGAACCAATCTCTCTCTCTCACTTTTTCTTTCTCTATTTCTTTTTAAAAGGTGTTGCATCTAGTGACCTGTATGCATATGTCAAGTTCGACTTCCCATACCCTAGTACAGTAAGTACCAGCTCTTCAGGCTAAACTAGGGTTCATTTACTCAGTGATCTATTAGATCTTATTGACATTTGGTTTTGTCCTTGTCAGGATCAATCTCAGAAGCACAAAACATCAGTCATCAAAAGTACCAACAATCCAGGTAAACTTTTTGTTTCTGTACATATAAAAATATCAACAGGTGTATATTAAACCACAATGTTTGCCAGTACAGTTCTCAGTATAAAAGACCCTTTAAAGAAAGTTGTCCCACTTGGAATATGCTTGGAATATACTTGGAATATGCCGACCATATATTGAGTGCCTCTGGGCCGCTATATTAATCATACAAGATCAAGTCCTGTCCTATTTGAATGGAGAAAGACCTATATCTAAGATCTATAATTGCTTGCTAAAGTTAATAATGTATTTCAGACCAACAATCATTAACCTGACATCAACTTTACATTTACGCATTTAGCAGATACTTTTATCCAATGCGACTTACAAATGAAGGAACAATAGAAACAGTAGATCAACTGAAAAAAGCAACAGTCTTACAAGCAGTTCATTAAAGACAGGAAGAAAGATGGAGAGGAGAACTTAAAATCCTGTTTCCTAAGCTCAAATTTCACTTTCTTTCGTAAGTTGCTCAAGCTACTGCACAAAGGTTAGGTTACAACACTTTGTACAGAGCAAAGAAGCACTTGTTAGTTTTAACAACCAAGTATAGCGGCTTTAACCAGAAGAAGGAACTTCCTTTGCTAGAATGAGCATATTCATTGTTGCACTTTTTACCATTTATAGTAATAGAACTTCAGCACTCTGTTATGTTTTATATTCTTTGGTATTATTTTGCATATTGGCAGAGTATAACCAGAGCTTCAAGCTGAATATAAACCGCAACCATCGAGGCTTCAGGAGACTGGTGCAGGCTAAAGGCCTGAAGCTGGAGGTGCTGCACAAAGGGTGAGTCTTCTTGTGTTCCACAACCACTGCCGTCGCCTTAATATCTCCAAATAACTTGTTTCTTTAAAGGAATAGTTCACCCAGTTTTCCAAGCTTGTGTGTGTCTTTTTAGTGAAGAGTTAATGTGTATTTGGTCCATACAACAAAATAAATATTTGCACAGTTCTGCCCTGATTAAACTTTTATGGCTGCTGAGTCAGTGGAACTTAGCTTCTGACTGACCTCTGTCTTGTTACAGTGGCTTCCTGAGGAGTGACAAGCCTGTAGGGTCAGCCCACCTCAAACTGGAAAAACTGGAATCTGAAAGTGAAGTGAGAGAAATAATCGAGGTGAGCTGGGCTGTTTATACCCACAGCCTTCTTGTCTCTGCATGTTGTTTGTGGGGTTCGTCCAGGTATATTTTTCTGTGTAGGAATTATAAACAAGACTGCAAGTACTAGCTGTGAAAAGCGTATGAAACGTAGTGTCAGTGTTTAACCAGTGAACTTGAGCTAAAATGGCACGTTCACACCCATCAGCCAGCTGCTATGTTTATATTTCTGAAGGGAATGTTGTTTTTGCATGTAGGTTATGGATGGGCGGAAGGCTACAGGTGGTCGATTGGAGGTGAGGGTGCGTCTCCGAGAGCCACTGAGTGGGCAGGACCTACAAACAGTCACAGAACGCTGGCTAGTGCTGGAAGAACCACAGGTTGGTGCTGCTGTGCTATGTTTAGGACTCTAATGATGGGGAATGTTTTGCCCATGTGTTACCATGGGTGGGGGTGTTTTTTCATTGCACATATTAAAACCCTGTTATATATGTATCAATGTTTAATAAACATTATATTACATTTAATATATTATCATCAGGTATTAGTACAGACAATTCTTCCACCAGTAATATGTTTATGGAACATTTTCTTCACTGATTGCCATTGTCAAGTAATGCACACAAAATTTTGGTTTTGACCAGATTTTTTTGGTGCTTAGGTACTGCTGTAAATAACACTTGACATGTTAAACATCAACAAGGTAAGTACATTATTACTTTCATAATGACAAATATTTTACTGATCACATTTTTACAATACATCTTGTTCTCTCCTCACAGGTCCTGAGGCCTCAATGACTTGGGGATGAATGAAGGTATAGATGGTGCTGCTAGCCTCAGGTGCCAAACAAAACACAGATATTACGGGATATTTCACACACTCTCTGCTTTGAGCCGTTCACAGAGGCATCATCACAGACAGAAGCTGTTTGCTTCGTCTTGATCAGGGTTAAACAGGTTTGATGTAACAGTTGGGGACATTAAAAATACAGTAGCTATTAAGGTTAACAGGAGACACCTGTGTGAGATATTCCTTTTTTGTCCTTTGAGATGGATTGCCTCTTGATTTTATAATAACGTTTACCCCAGCTGTTACATTAACACATTAGCGTTTAAGCCAATGAGAGCTAACTGTTTTTTGCTGCTCTGGGATGCACTTATGCAGTAATGCCAAAGTAATCATTAATGTTGCTGCAGTAAGATAAAGACTTCTGTTCTCCCTCTTACTAGGAACTTATTGCTGCCATGTCATTACTACTAATATTTAAGTGTTATGCAGATTAGCCATATGCAATTAGCTGGGCAGAAAGGATTCAATTTAATCTTCAAACATTTTGTCAAATATTTCAGACTTGTGTTATATTTCAGACTACATGTCCTCGCTGCACTGTTTAATGCAGGTTTATTGTGGATAGGTTGTGCCAGAGTACTGTTGTTAAATGTTCTTTTTTTATAAATACCATTTAAAGCCATAGACCAGCTTTTACTAATTAAGCTAAATGTGGGGTTTCAACAAATTTTCTGAATAAACAACTTTTTATTGTCTGCTTGCTTTCTGCAGAGGTAAAGTACCACCAGATTTTAATATATAACTCAAAAACATGCAAAGATTTAGGCTTAAGCTTTACCAGCACTTTGTTGACAATCATTTGAACAGGAAAAGGGGCTGTAGAAGTTGTAAGGTCAGAGCCAGTTTCATGGTAGAGTAGAACTTTGCATTTTGTTTCTGCTTTGTTTTGTATATCAACTGAAATGGTAGAATAATATATTCCCTTACATAATATATATTCAAAAGTATTCCCCCTTACATAATTTATGAGAATACTTTTTTTTCTTTGGACACTCCTGTTCTGTCCAAAATACAAATAAACTAGCTGTGTTTAGTGTACATTTCAATCCATTATTGTTGATTTTGCATGCCTTTGGAAACAGTCTAGTGTTTAATATTTATTTTACAGGTCCAAAAAATTGCTCATTTATACTTTAGAAAACCCTTCTGGAGTTATGTCATAATCAGTACAGCACTGTCCATTCATTTCATTTACATTTGTCCTCATCTCATGAATTATTTGGTTTTCACTACAGCTTTGGCACATTGGAATGGCCTAAATTGCACTGTCATTGTTGATTCTTCAATAAATTTGTTTAGTCAATTTTAAGGCTTTTCCTAAAACTCCCAGTTGTCTGGTCATGTGACTCATACTATAATCTTGTATAGATTGTGACAGTTTGGTTTCACTGTTCATCATTTTCCTGTAGAGTCGTCTTTACCATTTCAGTTTACACAGTTTATGGTATAAGATGTTTTGTTATTAAAAGAGAATTTGAGAACGACACTTTCTGGATTCTTCCTTTGATTTCCTATTGATGAAAAGGAAACTTTTCTGCCTTACAGACAGAATTTTTTTATGAATTATATGAATATCAATGTCTTAAGTGTCATGTACACAAAAGACAAAGATGGCATATTTTTGTGTATTCAATAGGTTTGATAAAGACTGCTTTTATTGGTATTTGTAGCTTACAATAAAGAATGTATATTTTCTTTTCTTTTTGGCTTTTCATACATTGCAAATTTATTCCCATTCTACCCACACCAGTTTTAAAAGCATTTCATAACAGATCAAAGCAGTCCATAATATCTGAATGGATTATACAATTATGCCCTTCCAAGCAGATCCACGTCTCCTCTGAAATGTCAAAATGCAAAAAAGGTTTTCAGAGAAGTGCAACTGGTTTCTGTCCATTTCAGCATGCATGCTGTGAAATAATTCTGGCTGGTCAAAACAGTAAAGGCTGTGTCCAACAAAACATGACAGTTTTCTGATGTACAATAATTTACAACAGTTAAAATAAAGCAGGATGCGAAAACAAAAAAGTGGTCTGAGCTGCATAAGTGGGAAGACAATGCAGCCTTTCTGTAACGCCATTTATTTTAAATGAACCGTCTAAAGCTGTCAGCACAGAAAGTGATTTATGTCTCTACCACTGACCTGCTACAATAGGTATGTGAGGTTCACTTGCTGTTGCCATTCATTTTAGCTGCTGTTCTCATTCATTAGATGCTTAACACTTGCATCACAGCTCAGCGTTTCCCATTAACCATATCTGACACTGCCATTTCAGGTCATTATGCAAAACAGGACTACATGTTACCGTGACACTTTCACTTTCTGTCTGGTGCACTGTTGTCTGATTACAAGATTAGCTCTAATGTGATTGTCATTGTCAAGATACTACAGTTTAATTTGTTTATATTTTTGACTAGATTCTTGAGAGGGCTTTAAATCTGCAGTTAAAAACACTCAGCCTATCACAGTGTCATTCAGTTTAGCTATGATTGACTAATTCAATTTGACTTTTGTAATGGACACAGAAAACCAAATCATTGAACAGTGATGGGCCATTTCACTTACAGATACAGCTTATCAATAAATATTCTTAACAGTCCCACAAAAGGCCTGTTTTAAAACATAACACACCATTTAATACTGTAAGAAACCAACAGTGTTAATGACCCCTACATGATAAAATAATTAGGGGTTTAGAAAGCACATACAAAAATTAAAACATGTCCTCTTGTCATTAACCATTTCAGAGTCTATCTTCTAACCTACATAATGTCAACAAATTCCACTGATGTTTTTAATTCTATCTTTCCATTTCCTTATGATGGCTTTATATCCACTGCACTGCATTTCTATTTTAGGTTTATACATTACATAATTCTTTCAATGACAACAAGTTGAAAACTTTGGGGTAACATTATGTAAACATGGAAAAAAGAAGAGGCTGTAGAAGAAAAGAGATGAACTGAGGTGGATAATGTTGCCGAAAGCAGTGACTACTACCAACATCTATAAGTCAATTACTACAAAGTTCTTTGAGGAGTTTTATTGAACCGAGAGCTTCATTCTTTTCAAAAACCTATAATTTTGTGGATCTTGAAGCTTTAGTCGAATTCCTGAAGGCCGCTTGATGTTATTGTTGGATCTTATCGAGTCAATAATCAATTGAGAAGAGTTTTGTAACAGACGTCCATTCTTGACATTTGTAACAAGTAACCCAATCCTGTGAAACAATCTTTTGCTGCCTGTCAAGCAGTCATCTCTGAGGCTACATCATATTAGCTTTGGAACAAACTTACCACCTTACAAAATAAAGACAAATAAAACATAGTGGTCCATATTTATGAAATAAAGCATCTGGTGATTCATAAAGCTTAGAGGTGAGACTGAAGCTTGAAAGAATCCATTATTTCTTAGTGAGGTCCAGGCACTGTGCACCAGAAACCATATCGTACAGCAAACCCCTAGAAGTGTCTCTCTGTCTGTTATGGAGAATCTCCATTAGCACTGAGAATGCAGAGCGCCCTGTAGTGTTTCAGGAGATAAATGTTGCTACAGTGGATCCTTCCATAGTTGAGTTGAGAGGTGAGAAGAAACAAAAGAGAGCACCACATTCAGAGGGGCTGGGCACACGGTTCCAGTGGAGACGGTGCATAGGTGGTACGGAGGACTCTTTATTTTTCACACAGGCTCTCTGAAGTGCAAATGAGAGCGAGGATCAGAGAACGCAAGAGATAAAGGACTCTTTGCTGGGTGGCATTAGTCTGAACATTGGATGGATACCCTCCTTTAGGAGATGATCTCCAGGATGTAGAAGATAAGCTCCATAACCACAGGACCTTCGCTCAGCTGACAAGCCCCACTGTGAATCACTGGGATGAGGGCACTGTCTAGATCACTCAGGTACTGGGGAAGCAGTGGCTGACCGTTACTTCCTGCTAGGTAGCCCACCTGTAACATATCAATATATATAAGGAGTCAGGACTAGGGGTCATATGGATTTGTTATTGTATTGGTTGAATTAAACAGAGCTTGTAGCTCATACCTGATCCGAGTCTAATGTGACCCGCAGACCTAGCTTGGCCATTCCATCCTCTTTGAGAAGTTTGAGGTGAGGGCAGAGGGCCATGCAGAAAGCCCTTGCCACATTTTCAGCGAGTCGGCTGTGGTCTGCAGGATCACTCTGACCATTTGTCTGGTCCTCAGTCCTCAGGAAGAAGACCTAAGCACACAAGTATTAGACAAAATATTAAAAGACTGATGAAACAAAATGAATCGCATTCATGATCAATGCAGATCATACATGTCCAACAACGTAAACAAATATGACTAATGAATTAACATTAAGGACCTCTGTCCAGCGTATGACTTTCCCATTGGCCTTAAACTCTGAGCCATGGAAGATCTTAATGCTGGTGACTGACTCCATAGATTTCCCATCAATGGGGCTGATGACTCTGTCATGCAAAACAAGAAAGAGAGACTATTTAATAACAATTCAGCATTTGATCAACAGTTAAGCATGTTTCATAGGGCTCTCACTGCTGATGTCAAGACCTTAAATCAGTCTTAAAGTTTGTATACAAATTCTAGAAGTTTGAATGCCATGTGCACAAACAGGTGAGAGTTGCTACCAACACATGGTCTACCCTGACTGTAAACACTGGCACCCATCCAAATGTGTGTTAGCACCACTTCTTTGCTCCTTATTCACCCACAACTGTGTCACCAGCAAATGCAAAATGGTTAATTGTGTGAATTACACAACAGTCAAGATCACAGATGGTGGGGAAACTGTGAGCAGAGAGGAGGTTGGAATCCTGCCAGTATGAGGCCTAATCTGCATAATAGAGCAATAGGTTGTTAATCTCCCTCATTTCTTATGTAGATCAATGAACCTGAAGCAGATCAGGTTATCAATTTTAAAGAGTTTAAAGGTTAAAGTTTTGAGTTTAAAGACCCAAATGTAAACATCCTGTTATCCTGAGGAAAGTCACACAGGCCTGAAACAGCATAAGGGTGAGTAAATGATTACAGAGTTTTTGCTTAGCCTGGTGGCTGGGGTCTCCATGGGTCCACCGTAACCAACAGACCAGGCACCCATGAGGGTTCAGAGCCATAATTTAAATGGTTATTATGGGCACAGGTCTGGTCTCATTCTATTACACTGAGTCACGGGTCTGTTGAGTATTTGAAGTAATACCAGAGTCGATCAGAATAGACCAGTTGTGATCAAAGACAAATAAAAAAAGTGCAGTGGGGCGCATCAAAGCACTTACTGTTTTTATGGAAACCAGAACTTCTGAAGTGACGCAATTACTTTTTTAAGATGCTTTCCCCTTTACAGCTTACAGATTAACATGTTAATAGCAAGCTGTGAAATCTGTCCCAATTAGGTTTCAAAAAAGATCCCGGTCTAGCTTTCAAATAACAGACAGGTCCAACATAAAAATAACAGACAGATCCAATTTGGTTCCGCATATCTTGTTTCAGCATCTTTTGACCCTCCAGAAGACCTCTAGTTATTGGTCGCCGCACTAAAGAGATCTTCACCTCATCTTAACACATCAGCAATATAGTAGAAAACGCATTGAAGCTTGTTTTCCTCTCCACAGATTTAAGAATTTTGCTGAGAAATGCAATTCCTGCTAAAAGCTGTTTGTGATGTGCATTTAATTAAGCTCTTAATACCACACGCCATTAAACTCAGCAGTATCATTAGTCGGCGCAAACGTTCTCTGATTAGCTTTTGGGGAATCGTCTAAACCCGTCAAGTAGGATTAACTACAGATACCTTAAATCTTAAATTCCTGAACATTTTAAATATATTAAATCTTATTTTGACCATGTACTGCTTTGCTTTACTCTGCTCACCCTTTGTTAACATTGTGGTCATCGTCGACCCACTGGATATGCACATGTTCCTGGTTCTCCTCTTGATCCGCTTTACCGCAGGCAATGCTGAAGTCTTTCATCTCTTTCAGGGCTTGCCGCAACGTTTCCATAGTTTCAGCTGTAATCTGGACCATCACACCATCTGAGGCACAAACATTCAGTGTTACTTCCCTACATACGTCACTTCATATATGGATTTTGTGGGCCTGCTGGTGGTAGGATAGAAATTTTGACATCAGCTGGCATTATAAGTACTAATTAGCATGACCAAACAAAGATAAATTAATGTCCAGTTTAGACTTCCAGAGGGATCAGGAGTGCTACATTTGCTGTGAATAATTTCAGTGGTACCTTCAACAATGCTGGTCTTAGCCACATAGCCGGATGAAGCCTTCAGAGCTCCGCTGAACACAAAAAATGAGGCACCGGTCACTACAAGAGGGATAAGAGAAGATCCAAACATCAGAACATTTAACCACTTGCCGTGAGCAATATTACTACATATTAATACTTTATCTGTGTTACTATATCTGTGTTTGAATAAATGTTTCTACTTATTGCCTAATACTTATGAATTTATTAATCCTTTTGATCAGTAAATCTCCTTACCCTTTTCAGCCATTTATGTTAACTGAACAATAATTACTTTTTTCCCCAAAACCGAACATAACTATATCTTCCATGACAACTTATCAATTAAGAGGCCTGGATATCATTATTGTAAAGTTTTCTGTTTCAAATAGAACAAAATGGTTTGAAGAAATCTTAAATATTTTAAATGTATTTAATGATGACATACCTTTGCGAGGCTGGTGATGAATACTGATGGCCTGCGTCTGGTAGTTACCATCATCGTTCTGAACACACACCAGGTGAGAATCGGCCTTCTCATTGAAACAAGCACCCATAGCCAGCACATGCTCATTGGACTTGATCATTGCCTTCATCAGCTGAGAAATGAAGAAAATGAATTCCAAAATTATGTATAATCTTAAATAAATGTGTGTAATGGCTGTACTCCTTGCAGCACTAAATGAAAAAACAAATAATGATCATTTTCAAATCAATTTTTTCAAACATCCCTCCTGTCCAGGAATAGTCTGTCCCAAAATCACATCACTGACTGAGCCAAAATTTGCCATGTCCGCACACAATGCAGAAAATCAAAAAGTGTTTATAGTGTTTACAATCTGCTACATTACATTCTGCAAAGATAACTGCAATCAAAGAATGTTTCTAGGAAAACATTTTTCTAGAAGAATCTAAAAATTATCCTTCTCTATTTTAGACAAAATATATGAATGACAGCTTTAGAAAGAAAGCAGGCAGAAAGTAAAAGTTTTTAATTAAAATTTATCTCAAATGTCTGCAACTAAAAAGTTCTGCTCCATCAAGCACTTTTCAAACACAAGCAAAATACCAAGTTTTTAAAGACTGACAGACTGAAAAGGATGCTTGGAGAGCTGTTGACGATGACAGTTGGCATCATGCTCCAGTCTGTTATGCTAGTGGTTACTCAGGCTGTTCCCCAAAAAGCCACATTAATTTATTTGAATTTAAAGCATGATGATAACCAAACAGATTTTGTGAGATTCTGAAGTTTCCAATCACCTCACTGTAACGGTTGCTGGGTATCTTGATGCATGTCTTCCTCACGTCCATGTCGATCACTAGGCCCTTCACCAATGGCAAAGTGTACTGGTAGTTACGAAAATCCTGTAAACATAGGAAATCAAATGTCTTTTAGTGACTTTTTTTTTTGGGTCCAAGCATGTGCATATGAAGTTGATGCAGTAGTAGTAGCTTTACCGCCAATAAGTTCATGATGGTGTGACCGATCTCTCCAAAGAGGGGTTTTCTGAAGCGGACACTAAACAGTGGGCACGGGTAGACTGCAACACAAGCACATATAATAAATTAGTATTATCCAAGTTATTCCTACTTGTAAATGTAGCTTTGTAGACTTGGCTTGAAATTCTTGACAATGATTGAGAGCCCTAAAAATTCATAATATTCCAATTGTAATATTAAGCTTGACCTAATGTTATTTTAGCTTGTTGCCTTAAGTCTTGGAATTATTGTGTGCTCAAGACTGATCATTGCAAGTTGCTTCCAAAAACCCCCCAGCATACATAAGACTAGAACGGTACATGGCATCTCAGAGAGAGCCTATTGCATGTCAAGACTAAGATTCATGAGTTGGAAAGCTCAGCGGGAAATCCTCTGTTAATATATTCCATCTCCACAGGAGGTAGCGCTTACGAATTAGTGCAGAGAACTTATGTGTGTGGAACGGATGTCTTACAGAGAGGGAGAAGACATTTTCAGCACTGCTTTCTCTTTAAGCCAGCAGGCTTTAGACTGCATAATCATTTTTTATCCTGTAAGCGTGTACCTCACAAGTACCAAGAGGTCACAACACTATTACATTATTATTAGCCTAATGACAAGTTTAATAATCTTTTGTAACTGCTGACTATTGTAGTGCCACAAGAACTACTAAGATCCTTCAATCATTGACAGCAAAGCCGCAATGTGCAATAAGCCTCTTCAATTCCACATTTCACAACAAACTTACATCTGTATTCCGCTCCCAGGCGCAGCATTAGCCGAATGGGAAAGACCTTGGCCCAGGGGGTTTCCCATTTCTGTACTAGGATGCCAAAGAGGTAGGGTGGGTTAGGCAACGGCAGGTCCTGTATAGACTGGAAGGTGGGGCTGATGTAAAGGAAGCCCCCATGTTCCTTGCTGCCCAGAAAGCTTTGTGTGAAGAAGGAGTGGCCTAGGTGGCTTAACACGTTTCCTGCACAGAGAGAAAGTGTGGGATTTGGTTAAGATTTACAACTGTTTTATCTCATAATGGCCAATTCCAAGGCATTATTAAATGTGTTTTAAGCAATAAGATGATCCCAGAATGCACTATGATCAGCTATTTTTAATTCATTCTTTTAATACTGATAAAAGAGTACAATAAAAAAATAATTAATTTTACCTAATATTACTGTGTGCTTTCTTTTTTATATCAGGAATATCACATTGTTAGCTTTGCAATTTGCAAAACAACAATTTGCTCAAACTAAATTTATAACCATTTGTCATGCATTGAGTTGTTGCCTGTGTATATCATTTCAAATCAGGCACTTATAAGGTTACATCTAAGTAGGATGCCAGGATTCACCATTATTAGTCACTACATACGCTGACAGGCAAGAAACCTGGCTAGACAGATAATGTTCTTTTACTTAAGACATCTGAACTGGCCTGTGCACATCTGACACACATTGTACATTAAACTTAAAGGGAATGCAGTCAGTGTAGTATGACTGGGAACTGATCTGTGGCTGCACAAATTGACCTAAAATAGCGCTGGATGAGAAGAGGAGGATTGTGCCTGAAAAACAATTTCTCCTGAAGTGGTCCCACAATGCCATGGGAGCCAGCCGCCTCGTTTTACCGTTGATAGCCTCCTAGTAGAGCGGTCTAATTTTATCTATGTAGGCCTCGGTCTCATTTCGTCTGGATCGGTTTACCAGAATGGCCCCCCTTGTGGAGGTGTATCAGTTTACCTGTGAGAGACTCCCGGTAGAGCTGTACAAAGTGGCTGAAGATGTCCTTGGGAATGCTTTTCTCATCAGGGAGACACTGCAGAAGAACTACAACCTCTGCCTGGCCCACCGCATGCATACCCTTTGTCATCATATACCAGCACTTCCTATTAACATCTACAAACAAAGATAGGACAGTTACAAAAACAGTTAAATAATTGTGGGAAAATTGTTGTTACCACTAAATTTTAATTTAAAAATTAAAAATTAGAATTTTTAAATAATTAAATTAGTTACAGAATGAATTGTTGAAATCCCCAACCACAAATGTGAGCAATAGTAAGAGTAACACTTTTAGTATTTTAGCAAAACCTTTAATTGTAATCAAAGCTACAACTAACAGTTGTATTCCACATGCCAAACAAATGAAAGATTAATTAATGCTACACGTTTTCTTGTTATTTACCAACCAGTATACATACAGGTATACTTAGATGTATACATACAGTATACATCTATAAGAGTAGCAGACTTACAGTTAACCAGTTTGACCATGGCCAGCAGGTTTGCATTGAGAACAAACACCAGAGGGTCCGGACCACCCTCCTCAAGCTGCTGCATAAGTAGAATCTCAGAAGGTCTCTCCTCTACCGCGTAGTCTATAGATTAGACATCCAAAATGAATCTGATAAATTACAGCAAACTGAGCTCTACTGCTCTATCCTGATCTGATGAGCTCAACATAATGCCACCCAATGAAATCCCTCCCTGCATGAGTGGTGAAGACATTAACAGAAGAGACAAACATACATATACACACAAACAAGCACAAGTACTCATAATAGAGGAGTGGAGGCAGCTGAATGGTGAGGATGGGCAAGCACCTGTGATGTGGCCTCCCGTACCTCCTTTGACGCCTGTGGAGATGAGGATGGGAGGGAGCCCGTCCTCTGGGATCAGACTGAGGGAACTGCCCACAGGGCTGGTGGTCGGTGCTCCAGATGCATGGGCTACCTGCAGGAAGTGACACAAGACAAACTATCAACTGTAACATACTGTAATCAAGCAACTAATCTGTCTCAGGCCATGTCTCGCAATTAGACATGACATTTCCTGAAACATCCCAGACAATTTCAATAATACTGTGACTGGTATTGATTTCTATATGACTGTGTCTATAATACTATGACTGATTTCAACAGGCTTTAATAACTGCAAGTCACACTGCGAGAGATAAATGACATTCCCATGTCTCTACCATTTCAAATTTGATTACAAGAGATGCATCCGAGACATGTCCTTACCACGCGTAAAAGATAACCCATATTATCTGAATACTTGAGCTTAACAACAGGCCTTCACATTGTTGAGTTTATGACGCTTCAAAGGAACAAAGTTCTCACCTCTGAAGAACTGATTCCTGTGGACTTGCTTGTAAACTGGGAAACAGCCACAGGCTGTGTGGAGTTGGGGTTTGATGGAGGTCCTTTAGATGAGTCAGTAGCTTCCCCATTGGGTAGAATCCCATCAGCAAACCAAACCCTTCTTTGCTCTCGAGAAACAGAACCTGGCAGTGCAGATATACGGTAAGGTTGACCAACAGCTAACTCTTGCCTTAATAAACACCCCAACGGTTTGTGAAATCCAAACATTATAAATAACTGTTGTCTTGCCAATATGAGACAGATGTTTACCATCAGCGCCTGGCTGTTTGAGAACACCAACAGGCACCATGACGGTTGGTGGTGGGGAGCTGAGAGCTCCTGATGCCTGGGCCTGCTGAAGAGGGGGAATAGTGGAGCAGTACTCTGCTGGGTTGTTGGGATTTGGGCTCTGGTTGGAACCACCACACATATTCTCCCGTGTTTGAGCTATTAAGTCAGATGCAGAAATTAGCTGTAATTACTGTTTAGACTGGATGCTTTACACTTTCTTTAAAGAACACTGTCAAAAAAACAAATGTTTAAACAAAAAGATTTGTTTTTGAGTTAATGATTCCAAACTACTACTAAAAATGCATGTTAAAGGCACAAAATAAAAATTTGTTGAGGTAGACAAAATAAAATTACATAAACAGGTGAATTTCTAACTAAGTGCACTTTCACATTACTCACCATTCATAAGGGCACTGTGGCAGGTAACACAAACTCTCGCTTCTTTCCTGTCCATGTACATTAGCCTGCTTTTTAGGCTACAGCAAGCAGCACAGAATACCTGGACAGACACACATCATAAACATGACAAAAATATAATGCATCACAATTACATGATCTTCAATTTTAGACAAGGGAATGTCATTTCTGAAAAAAATATATCACAAAACAGTCATGAAAATGACTCCAAGAAATATACCACAAATACATTTAATTTTCACTCTGTTGCTTGAAGTCATTTTAGCCGATATCTGTGAAAATGTGATCAACAACGCAGCAGTTTATCACCAAGGGAAATTAAGCTTCTGTCTCAGTGGCCCTGCAGTTATTTTAAGTGCTGCCTCCACAATCATTTTTCCTTGAAGGATCCGGACAGTTCCCCAGAGTTTAAGCTGTCCAAAAACTACCCATATATCTATTAAATCTATTTTACAGTGCTATATCAATATATCTATACATCATGTCAAATTGTAACAAAATTATGCGACAACAAAACGAATACAGACTGCCCTTACATGCTAGAGTGCTTGATGATGAAAATTAACTAGATTTGTGCATTTGTGCATTATCAGTGATGCTTTCCTGTGCCAAAATTACCATCACAATACCAAAATGTTAAGGATGGTCTTTAGCGAACATGTGGCTGAAGAGTTTGGGGTGCTTCTTAATTAGTAAGTTTCTATGTCCTTGCAAGTGTGTTCTAAGTCAGGTGGCTCCTAGAGTTTTGCTAAGTAGTTGCTTTAGGTAAAACCTTTAATCTTCTAAGATATTCTAGTCTTTAGACATGTCTGACATCCCTCCTGTAATGCTGTGATATTTTACAGAAATGTAGCTGGCAATTGGTAGTAATGCTACCTTTATTTAACAAGCTGAGTTGTGCACATAGGTGTAATGTTTTGTTTAATACTGTCCAAAACCCTTAATCCCATGTATAAGTATTGGCAGGCAAGCATCACCAATCAATAAACAAAAGGTCTTACCTTGCCACAAGCCCGACAATGATGCCTTCGTTTAGTGAAGGTGAACTTGACCTCACACTTCATACAGATGGGTGCTTGAGAGTCAGGAACCCACACAGGGGCCACCTCCCCCAAAGTGCTAAAAGGTTTCCTTAAGAGGACTCCTTGTTGGCCTGCCTGGAGGTCGTTGTCAGGACTGTCAGAAGGTATAAGGATACCTGAGGAAGCATCTCCAGTCTCTCCATTTATTCTAACTACTCCAGCCTCTGTTCCTCCACAAGATGAGTCAAAGCCTCCAGTCCTACACTGTGGCTCCAGGTTTTTGTTCTTGCCAGTACAGCCAAATTCATTCTGAACTTGGCTCGACAGGGGCTGAGGACTTTGCAGATTCAGACTCACAGGCTGTTTTGGTCGGGCGCCACCATAGGGCACACTGACGGGCTGCAGCCGGCTGTTGTTGAGTTTCCCTGTTTTGCCAGCCTCTGAACCCCGAACCGGATCACAGCACTCCTGTTTGCTCTCTTCCATCTCCTTCTCCTCTGTAACAGAGTCCTCCTTTGAAGAGACCAGTGGCAGGCTGTTTGCATTTTTATCAAGATCCACAATCAGACCATTGGATGAGGACATTTCTGCCCTTGGGCTTTCAGTAGCTTTGTACATCCCCTCCTGGTCAGTCTCTAATATTTTTATTTTCGTCTCATTTGATGCCCAGGCATCGTTGCCTTCTTTTTCAGTCTCAACTAGTCCACTATTTTGAAAGGCACCCTTATGACACTCTTTCTCACACTCCACTTCTCCACCACCATTAGCAGTTTTGTGCAATATTGTTTCTCCTTTCTGGGAATTACTTTCCTCTGGAACTGTCAGATTACAGTCTTTCATTCCAATCTCCTGGTCATCTACAGGTGGACCACTGTGAATCTTGCTTCCTTCCATCTCAGCAGACAAGTCACCATTCTTCAAAACTGATTCCCTATGTTCAGTCCCATGCACATCCTTAGGAATGGAAATATTATGGAAACCACAATCCTTTCCATTATCAGTATAATTCTGCTCTTTCCTAAGGTCATGGGGACCACCGTCCACAACAATTTGCTGGTCTGTAACAGGTTCTCTTGTGTCATTCTTGGTCTGAAGTACTTCAGAACAGCCATTGTGGTTAGGACTAGCTGAATAGCCATTTTCCAGTGACACTTCATTGGAGGATGGCACATCTGACAACTGCCCATCAGTGCTCACCAGCTTGCCAATGTTAGGCTGGGGCAGAGGAGGACTGTGAACATCTGCTGTCCGGTCCTCATTCCTGTCCTCTGGCTGTTGCCCCAGCCCCTGTTTACTCTCTAACCCAGTAACCTCAGCCAAAGAGGAGCCGTCTGAAGACTGGGCATTTAGAAGTGGCTTGAAGTTGAAAGGGCTGTCCTTTGGGCTGAGGTCAGAGTGGGTCAATGCAGGGTTCAGGGAGTAAAGGTGTGACGGTGGGGCCAAAATCTGAGTCCATTTGGCATCTGAAAGAGTTGGTGTGTCCGTTTCATCTGAAAGAGAAGGAAAACATTGAGGGTTGTCATTGGTGCCTATTTGAGAAAGTGTGAGAAAATAAAGTAAAATAAAAGACTAAAAATAAATTGAGAAAACTAATTTGAAAATGTTCAAAGGACACTGGGTCCTGAGGATCCATCTGTCAAATTGACACATGAACGCTCGGTATATGGGCAGGAATTTCCATTGTCTTGCATATACCAAAGCATGACTGAATACACATATACTCTTTTCCTATTTCTTGCTGTCGTCTGGGGCCCAAGGATTGCTGTTTAATGCTTTTAAGTCACCTTTCAACCCCATTAATCTGTCAAGATTAGTGTCGGAGAGGGGATATACATTTCCTCCACCATTCAAATGAAACACTTAGAGGGTATGTGTATGTGGGAGAGAAGAGTAGGCCTGTGCAACTTTTAAAGTTCTATGTAACATGTAGGTAGAAGCAATCAGAAATAAAACAGTTAATTAAACACAGCTGCGCACCAGAAGCTGTTGTCTAAATAACTCAGAACCATTTTTACCATCAAAAATACTAATTGCAATATTCCATCATAACTCAAACACAGAACCCTAACCTTGTAAATTTCATGTGCTTGACTATGCGACACCAATTAAAAAGGATTCAGGAAAATCAGAAAGCAGAAGCCTTGAGGGAATGTTAATTCAATTGACCCCATTTACACTACAGACTGCTGCCACCAGCACAGCTACTTTGTGTTAGCCACACTGTGTGCACTTCAACCCAACCAGCAGTGCTAACCGTTTGTTCCACTTATACCAGCACTTGAATTACTCTGAGCTCATTCATTATGCTTTAATTAACCCCACTAAGGGAGTTAGCTGAAGATATGTAAATATGCTAAAACAATAAACGTTTGCTATGGTAATACCCACTCTTGCTTTTTATTTATGCAAAGTTCTTTGAGATATCAAAATTAGCTTTCTCTTACCTTCGTTCTGCTCGAACTCATCCAGCACCTTGTCCAGGTTAAAGGCCTCAGCCTGGAAGTAATTCTCCATGGGTCAAGAAACTCCACCCTGCCAAGTGCCGCGTGAACCTGAAAGAATTTTATTAGAAACACATGAATAACATCAATATTTAATATTTATAATACATTTTATGTTTGAAATTTGTATAACACCATTATAAGAAGTGCTTAATATAATGTGTCAAGTGTGCATTTATAGTCGTTTTACAATGGCTTGTGTTTTTTGTGTTTTATAATCAGAAACATGCTGACCTGCTCAGAGGTCCTCTTAGTAATTGCAGGTAAATCTGCACAAAGGCTCCCAGCAGAGCCCTTGTTTCATCCAGTGTCACACATATTGGATAGCCAAACCTAAAACAAAACAGGATAGTGATTACTTTCAATTGTTCTTAATTTAATATTGTAAACATTAAGCAAATTAGAGACCTCATGTTAATAATACACAATTAATAATTACAATACAACTTACTTCCTTTTTAAGGAAATAAGTTAAGAACTCTTACCACAAAAAGAAAAACAAGCAATGTGGTGGGAAAGATTGTTCTTTTTATAAACTTATAATGGCCAATATTTTCCATTGAGACTTTTCCTAAGAGCTCAATTCTGCTCCCAAATCGTATTTTTGGTAGATAATTGTAGATAATCTGTTTAGTTATACTAGAGGCTTCTAAGTGAATCAATCCATGTGAAATGGTTCAGAAAATTAGGCCAGCCAACTAATCTGTTTCATAAGTAAAACATGATGTATCCACATCCTAATGATTTATTCACCCTTACAACAGTTACTGCAAATGTATTACAATTATTATATATTACAAATATGTATTGGTAATTAATAGTTAGTAATTAATGTAATAGGTATTACAAAAGTAAGCCCATAACAATTTGAAATCATTGTCATAGACGACAACAGAGTCGAACAAACAAAAAAAACAGAACAACAGAAAACCAACAAAGTTTCTATTAAACCATACTGTGGCTCCACACATTTTTAAACAATGAGTTTGCTGTATGTCCACCATAGTGGAACAATTTTTATAATTAAATGAAATACAACAGGATATAACAAACTAAAATAAACAAAGAGCTGTTTTAGAGCTATTTTGGGGACAAGCTGGTTGTGATCCTTAAAACCAGGGACAATACCTGATTAACATTTAATTTACTCAGCAGATTCCTTAAATAATGCATGGGCAGCCAGAGTCAACCAAGATAACACTCTGAGTGGACATTGTAAAGTGTTCCTGTAACTCAATTGGTAGAGCATTGCGTTAACAGCAGAAACGTTGTGGGTTTGATTCCCAGGGAACACACACACACACACAGACACACACATAGACAGACATAAAAACATTCTGTTTTTTATTCACACATCATGGGTTCTGACATCAATGAAGCAATAAGTGTAGTGTGATTACTTCACACCATATGACTTTGAATACTGAACTGAAATACTTTTAAATTACTTTCAAGTATTTCTGTAGCTCAGCTGCTAGAGCATTGCATTAGCATTGCAAAGGTTGTGGGTTTGATCCCAGGGAATTCACGTACTTATTAAAATTAAAATGCAAGTCTGAGTATGTAAAATATAAACAAAAGTCTAATGTAAGGTATTGATTTAAATGCAAGTCTCTTGGGATTAAAGCATCTACCAAATGCATAAATGTTAATGTAAAAGCCATTTAAGAACTGATTTTGAATTGTAAACTATTAAAGCTGCATCTCAAACACAGACTGACACTTTTTCACAAGCATTTCACAAGAATTATATGGATTGTGACTGTGTGGGTGACAATCACCTAATTCTGTAGAGCTGATGTGTTGTTACATAACAAGTGCCATATGCCACACCCATTTACACAGTTTTCTAGGTCTACTACCACTCAAAAATTCAAGGAAATGTAGCTTTTTTCTATTTTAACTGTTTTTTCAATTACTGTTTGTAATTGGTCTATTTATTACGTCTATTGAATTAAGCATGTCGTATTCTAAAACAGGGATTACAATCTTCTGGGGGACAAACATTCTAAAAAATGTTTAGCTCAAAGACTGTGTTAGACTGTGATCAAACACGCCTGAACCAGCTAATCAAGGTCTTACTAGGCAGACTACGAATTTCCACTAGACTAGGTGTGTTGAGGCAGGTTGGAGCTAAACACTTGCCCTCCAAGAGTAGGACTGAGCACCCTGTTCTACCATATTCCACTGAAGGCTTGTTCCCACTTGTAAATAAAAATGATCTTTATTTTGATACTACGCAGGCACTTATATGTCCTGAACCTCAAGAATGTCATGTAATAAGATCAGTTTGGACTTGTGTTAAATTTGCAATACATTGGAATGTTAAGGTACGTCTATTTTATCAAGTATTGACTTCCTTCCTGTTATTGTTCATTTTCCAAAGCGTCTATCTGCCTCAAACTGTGCTGGTACTACTGCTGACAGGAAGCTCAGTTTGATTGCTTCCACTCTCCAAGATTGTTTCACCGTCACTTTCTTTCTACTGACTGGATGAAATCTTTGGCATGCTGTGACATTTCACCTGTTTATAAAACTGAACACATGGCACCACAAATTAAGGAAATGCACAGTGACGGCCCATCATAAGCTGAAACTAGAGCCTGCAAAAACTCCCAACTCTCTCAGTAAGTGTCTCTTACACAACACACATCACAGCAAATGTTTCTTGTTATTACAGGGTTATATCTTTCATCTCGTCTTAAGAAAACAACAAGAAGCTAGCCTTACTTCTCCTGTCAGAGAGAACATTTGTAAGAAAAGCATTACAAGCAGCTCAGATGTCTGGATAACAGAGCCAACAGGCTGTATCTGTTGCTGAAGGAAGCAGGAATCTGGCAGTCCGTCACTAAGTTTCTTCATCATCACTTCCCATTTCCCAAATGTAAAAATAAGTCAAGAGAGGTACATTAGAAAGTTGAATGACAAACACCAGCTTCTGTGAATAGTTTAAGTCACTCTAAAAGGGCAAGTAACAAACACTGGTGACTGTAAACTCCAGCCCCACCACAATTTAAAAGCTGGGATTCTATGTAAATTCACTGCAATTTTCTGGGTTGGTCAAACATTAGTCATGTCAAACAATCATCATATCTTTAGTTATTCTCAGTTGCATGCCAGCAGTCTCCAGTCACTGATAACTGTAAAAAACTAACAGCCTTAAACTTAGTAACATAAGCAGTCAGTATCACCTGAACATACTTATCACAAACATAAACCGTTTGAAATGTAAAATTTGATCTATTGCTTCGTTAATGACATATAATGTTTATTAATAAGTTGTTATAACGGGATGAAGTATTTTAAGTGTCGACGACTAGTTTGAGTAAATAATAACTTTCACACCCATTTCATAACAAACGCGTTTAACAGTTTACTGAGGTTTATTCTGCGGTGTCTAAAGGCTATTAACGCTTGTTAACTAACAGTAACTTATAAAAAACCCCGCTATATTCTCCTACTACTGCGAGCTTTTACTAACCTGACTGCTGGCTATTGTGAACGCTTCACAAACAGTAAGGGGGTAATCCTGTCGCTTTAAGTGCCGATCAGATTGCTTTATTTCAAACGTAAGGAGCACGCTAAACAATCACAGCTGTCGTGATGAATCCACCTTTCAGTCTTGCTTGTTTTAAAGAAGCCAGAGAAGTCCAAAACGGTCATAAAGTAAATACCACAGATGCGACAAGAGACGTTTCAAGAATTATCTGTTACCGGTGGAATCCCCATCATCATCATCATCATCATCATCTTCACGCACGATTCCACCATGCAACTCCACGAGCAAAATTCAACATACTTGGCTGCTAATAAACAAACGCTAATGTCTTTGACAGATGCAGAACGTCGGCTAGGCCATTTTTCAGTCTTACACAGAAGTCGGAAAAGAAGTAGTTGTGCGACAGCTCCCGTATATCCCTCCCCCAAACGTTTAATGGAGAAGGTTACTACGAACTGCAGCAAGGGTGGGACATTTTGGCTCAAGGTAGTCTTAAGCGGCGTGACGTTTGCACGCAAAACGACTTACGCTTGAGCCAAAATGGCGCCTGTTTCGTAACCTTGTGTGGCGAGCGTTTCATGGTGGGGTGACACTGTGCCTCTGTATCCAGAGGAAATATTACCGCGGGGCGGCACCCAAACCGACGCGACGTCATTTTAACGCAACGATCAAACGTATTGTAACAGCAAGGCAAAAATAATTTTTTTATTCATGGTTTTTATTTACTTATTTGTTCAAGAAATTGTAATATACATTTATGTAACGTGTAAGTTATTTTTGGTGATATACAAAAATATATTAATTAAATATGAAATGCTTAAGGACACATTAGTTCCTGTCAGTGTGTTGGAAATAAAATAGGCAAACTTCTAGTCGAAAGCCCAACTCTCTAACCAGCAGGCCACAACTGTGCATTTTTGAGTTATTTAATACATTTTAATTGTCGTTCTTTTGTCCCATCATGCTCCATAGTTGAAATAGGTCTTTTTTGGCTGAAAAAAACATTAAAATGTAGCTCGAAAGAATCTCCAAATGTTGACACAAGT